>CAXITT010000092.1:680167-704292 GCA_964033795.1 Lymnaea stagnalis | reverse complement strand
TATCTATCTATCTATCTATCTATCTATCTATCTATCTATCTATCTATCTATCTATCTATCTATCTATCTATCTATCTATCTATCTATCTATCTATCTATTTATCTATCTATCTATCTATCTATATATCTATCTATATATCTATATATCTATCTGTTTGTCTGTCTCTTTATCTATCTATTATATTTTTATCTATCTATCTAAGAAAATTCCATCTCCATTTTTAAAATAGAATTTTCATTTGTGTAAAATGGTTCGGTTTTGATATGTATCGGTAATTATGTAAATGTACTTACGTTTTGTTAACGTCATTGATTTTCTTAATTTGTAATATAAGAATATACCATCTATTTTTTCACAACATTAATATCATTGGATTTAAAAATATTATCATCAATGTAAAAATGTACACCGCTTAAGTCCTACCCCCGATATATATGTTCCGAAGAAAGTTAATAATGTATCAATTATATTTTTAGGTTTATCTTGTGCTGCCTTGGGCAAACGAAAGTATCGAGCTATTTCGCCCCCACCCCCCGCCCACCCCACAAAAAAAAAAACAACAAAGAGTTTTAAGTTAAAGTTAATAAAATCCTCCACGGGATTGTAACCCCTGACACAAAATCATCTTTGGATTCATTTCATATGTTTTCTCCTTATTTCGATGATTGATTAATGCATTATTAAATGATATTTGGCTATCTAGTTTCGCTGCACTGATTGAATTAAACGGCATTTTCTTATTAAAAGTATATTTTAAGGTTACGTCTTTACCTGTTTATACTTTTTTTATAAAAGTATATTTTTGGAATTATTAAAAAGTAAAAACTTATAAAATGTTTAAAATGCAAAGCTTAAATTATATTTAGTTTTAGAAATTTAAAAAAAAAATTATATTAATTAATTTTACTTTTAATAAAGGGGAAATGGTATTATCATTAAATTTTGTTACCTGTGGTTATTAAATCAAAGAAACTTAGAGCTATGACTAAAATAGGCGATTCACACTATAACGTCATTTGCATATTTATTTACATCAAATTAATTTTAATTTTATTTCGCAATATTAAAAACGCACTAAAAAACTCATTAAAAATAACAGCTGTTTGGTTTTTACCGATAAATACGGTTTTGATGCAATTCTAAAATCATAACTATTTATTCGTTAATTGTTTTCATAACTTTTACATTGGGATAATATGCTCAAAATAGTTCCATAGTTGTTACGTTAATGTATTTGCATTTAAAAATAATACTTAAACTTTTACTAAAATGAAAGAGGATATATATTTTTTTTGTACGTTGGAAAGACATTTCACTCTGCATTCAAAGTGCTTAATAAGTTTAATAACTATGAGGCTGCTTTGTGCAACATTTCGCATGAGTGGGCACAGCTCAGATACTTTGTGGGTGCAGGATGATTGTGTGGGATGATATCAAGAGGTTCAAAACCCAGCTGCTAGGTTAGTTCTAAAGACAAAAAAAACGTGATCACTCCACTACTACTCTCGCTTCATTGGCAAAAGGAACGTCTTTCTGTCTATGCACCCCTTCGACAGCTTCGCCCCTCCACATACGCGTGTATTCTATCCATTCACATGCACGAAATTTTATGGTGAACGATATTTCTCTTTCTGCGCCCCCAAACAATGGAATTCTCTCCCACTACACAACCGAAAACACGAGCCTTCAAAACTGCACCCAAAACAGATCTCTTCAAAGTCTACTACCTTGACTGATTCCCCCCTCTGATCGATAATCAATGCTGCTGGTTGCCGCCAATGGATTGATATGTAAAAGTTTCGGGGTGCGTGGGTGAATATACATTTGTTTTGTTTTTGTTTTTGTTTTTTTTGTGTGTTGTTTTACAGCTGTTTTGTTTTATTAATTATTATTCTTTAATGTCATGATTATGTTTTCTAATATGTGTATGTACAGCGTGAAGAGCCAAGCTCTAGAATCGTACGGTTAAACTCTCGTGCGTAAAGCAGGGTTTTCAGCCATTAATCTAGGCGATGTTTATATTTTATAACTTAGTTAAGAAGTATTCATGACGTAAAATATAAAATCGATTTAATTATACAGCAACAATGTTAAGACACGTCGTATGCAAGGATCAAGTGCTAAGAGAGACAACCGATGAAACAGAATTACATTTTTATAATAGGGGGTTTTGTACCATTTAATATTATCGACAATCTAAAATCTAAGACAAGCTTTGCTGCGTTGAAAGGAATAAAGTACACACATACCAACATCAATGAGAGGGAAAAGGGAAAAGAAACATGTGAACAATCTCAAGCACCACGTGGTGTAGATTATCAAACAAAGCTTAAGAGATTGCTGAGCAAGCAAAAATACTTCACAGCTAGTTGTAAGTCAATTACCTTTAAATCGACGCATTAAGTAAATAGTCCTATGTATGCGTTAAGCATCCCCCTGTCTATTAATTTGAAGCATGTTTGAATCCTTCCAAAAAATTTCTTTTGTTTCTATCATCATTGATATTTAGAAGAGATTTAGTAATTTTTTTTTTTAATTTCTTTGATTTATTTTATTATATGTTAACTTCACTATTTATTTAACAACGCAATTGTTTCCAAATGCTAAAACTTAAGATTAAATTCGAATAAGTGAGAATAAGCCCACATGTCTGCATTGTTTTTTGTCTATATGTGCCTGAAACCTTTCCGTAATAGGTAAGAATAGTGTGTTTGTTATCGAAAAAAAAAGTGTTATTTTAAAGAATCAAATGTGAAGTTACCTTTAAGTGGAAATTAATACAGGCAGTAATCAGGTTTAAGAAATTTTGATGGAATTAACTTAAAATTAATCGCTAGCAAAATACAGGTGTTTTTACATTTGCAATGGACATAATTAATCTTTAAATTATAAGTCAATAGGCCTAAGCCTTAATATTATTATTTATGATCTGGATTAATCCATCAATACATGAGGTCACATCTATGGTGGAAGTGGATCCTCCTTAAGTCAATTTTTCTGGGGTGGGGGTCGGATGTGGACTACACAGTTTTACGTTGTGGGATGGTCTTTCCAGCTGCACGTGATGGGAGTCCTACAACCTCTCAGTCCTTATTGATACGGGCTGATGGTTTGATAGGTGGATGACCGTGGATGTGGACTCTGTGTTGACTCCTCGTTGTCTGGCCTCAATGGCTTATCCAAAATCCAGCCGCTGAGATGAGGTGGATGAAGTCCGACAACACGACAACAAGCCTATATATAGAGTCAAGCTATATGACAACCATGCCAAATGACAACAGGCAATATGAGAACCATGTTATATACACAACCAGAATAAATGACAACCAAGCTATATGACAACCAGGCTAAATGACGACAGGTTATATGAGAACATTGCTATATGGCAGCCATGTTATATGACAACAGGCTATATGACTGTGACGATGTGAGGCTGGACTTAGTCAAAATCCACCGTCCATTTGATGTATATAGATTAATCACCAAGATTATATTACGGAGGAATTTGTAAACATTATTATTAAATAAAAACTTGTAGTTATTTTCTCCTTCAACAAAAACTTCGTTTCAGTCTATACTATGTGTATATTGATAGGTTATTATGTCTGTGTTTTAATTTGGCTTAATAAGCGAATTCCTAGACAGAGAGCCAAGAGGAGATCTCATTCGAGAGATACCCCTCACTAATATATCATAAGTCAGATCACCACAATAAAAACCTTGCTATATGGCAACCAGGTGGTCATTTCTTAAAGTAAATAAAACAAATATAATAAATAAAATGTCCTTAAAAGTTATGCCTTTTTCATGTGATGCTCTGAGTTGATACCTCGTTTAAAAATAGTTGATATCTTTTAGATATTATATTATAAAATTATTGGTTTACAACTAAAAGATCATCCTTTTTGTTGTGTTCCTCTTTCATTTAACAAATTTGTACGTTGAAATAATTTTTTTTTAAAACCTTGATCATTAAATAGCTTTAAAAATTCATATAAGTATACTAATTATAGTATTCATATATATTATAGCAATCATAAATGTTAAATCCAAGACCGTTTAAAGATGTGTTAAAATCAACATACAAATGTTAATTTTTGTGAATTATTATTACAAAGGAGAGCTAAAAGAAATAATATAGTATTTTTTTACAAGAATTATAATTGTTTTAAATGTAAAAGATAAGTACAATACATTTTAAAACTAATAAAATATGAAAGTTTGGGGTTTATAATTAGAAAAATTGATTAATTAATTTATTTTGTATGTCTCTTTGCTTGAGGCGTGCTAGTTCAGTCAGGGTTGTTTGACGCTGGTTATTTGGGTTGTAAATATCTCAAGAATGCAGTGGAAAATGACACGAGGAAGTTTAAAGATGATCTATGGGTGTAAGGCGTTGTGAAACAGTGGGCAAAGTAGCTGTTTAGACTGTTTGATAAAATGGTGTTTTATTGTAAATAAAAGGAATATCAAAGAAATGACATGATGACATTAAATTTGAAAAAAAATACCATACATTATTTAGCTGTTCTGTGAAACTCCATTTCCTAAAGATAGTTTTTAATGGTCATTTGTAATAATTAATATGCTATGTTATGTAAGATAATCTCAATGCAGATAATTGACTCACGTTTTCTTTTGTCCTACGATAAATTGTGTTCAAATAATTTTTTTGTGTGCATTGTTGTATAGAAATTACGTTTGTCACTCGTTTGTTTACACTTATTTTTTACCTTCCGTGTTACGATTATGTCGGACTAAGAGAAAACAAAAACCAGACACTAAACATTGACTGGATGTTGGGTCGAGGGTGTCATTTGTTGACATTACAACTGGTAACTCGACAAGACAAATAAGGAAGTAAGTCTACCTGGGAACATGAGAGACAGAACTCAGGAATCAGTATGGAAATCAACGGGGCCTTTAATGAGTCTATTGCAAGAAATTGCAAAAAAAGAAATTTATTGTAAGGAAAATTTTTGAACGGAAATGTGTTCGGAAAGAAATAAGGGGAAAGAACAAGACGAATAAATTATATTAAAAAGTGAACATTTCCCCATATCTTGATCTCTAGAAGTCATAGAGAAACAAATCATGTTTCCCCATGAATCTAAAAAATCTTTACTCGGGATTGCCAAACAAAGTAACTTAATTTGATTCTATAATTTATTGACAATATCTCAATGGTTTTTTGTTGCCAGAAAAAAATGTCATCCAAGTGGTTTATGGGGCCAACCAGGAAGATCCCAGTTAGAGCAAGATATCAGAACGGCCGGTTGAAGTAAAGATAAAGTTTGGACGTGAAATATACAACTGGGCGCCGAGGGACAGAATTCCGAGTTGCGTCAACCTCGATCAGAGAACCACCACATCATCAGGCTGAGACAGATATGTACTGTGACATTGCTGTTTTTTGTTCAACATTGTAAATACGTAGTCCGCTCTAGTCAAATAAATTAAAGGTTCACACGCTCTAACCTTTACTGACTTCTTTGATGATTAGCAAATAACAATTCAAGCAATAAATAATATGTAATATATATTACAATTGTACATGTGTTGTTTTTTTTGGAAGCAAGCATAATTTCTTTTCGCAACGGTAGCAAATACTACACATGATCTCTTTCTACATTATATTTGTAACGGCAATTTGATAAAGAAGAACACAAAATGTACGCGCCTTTCATATTGTTGTAACCCACCTATACTATTGGTTCGTTGAATTTGGAGTTAATCTAAATATACATCAAGTGTGTATCCTTACATAGAAGGACATTACACCTTCAAATCTAATTACATAAGAACCTACCAAATAATTGACAACAAGATCTATGTCTAAAGTAGCAATACAAAACTCATGGTCCAGAGAGCAAAAAACATAATTTACACCCTAGTGTTTCCAGTGTGAGAACGATGAGCGAAGAGTCCAAGACACGCTAGATACGTGTAATGTGCAGTTTTATAACTTTCATAAAAATCGTGACAATGAGAACACGAGACACACCACTATAATCAATAATGTTACCTTCAAAGACACACATCACAATTCACAAGTACTTGAAATATGAATTAGTTGATTATAATGAATAATTTGTAAGTGTGGAAGGAATTAATTTCGCACACCAAGTTGTGTAAAAAAATATATATAATAACAGTATCTTCCATGAATGTGTCACTATGGCATATGTCTAGTAAAAATAACCACCGCTTGCATCCCTTTTGTTTATTTTGATATTGACAACGGGAGTAGAGTGCACTCCATTTACCCGCCCTTCCCTTGATTGGGAAAAGGTTGTTTTCGTTGGAATAGGTTCTATATGTTCTAAAGAATTCTATCAGGTGACGCAATTTCTATAACTTCTTTACTAGACGGTACTGATTTAATTCTTGTTATAGGCCGGTAGCTTTCGAAGCTGGAGATAAATTTTATATTTCTTAACATAAAGTGCAAGATTATGTGTGTGATTGTGTAAATTAATTTTTGTATTTTTTGAAGTTTGTACATTTTCACTTGCGGTACTGTAGTTACTATATTTTTTTTTTTTCATTACTTTATTTTTGAATTTTTAAATTTTCTTTAGAAGTCTAATAGTATAATTAAATTAAACATTGTTAGTATCACCGCCTTTGGTGTCGTTCTTCTTTTTATACTGGTTTTCAGTTCTTCGTGACGTATTATTCATCAAACCAAAAAAAAAAAAAATATCTAAAAACAGATTAAATTTTCGAAACCATATCCTTGTACCTTACACTTAAATTTANTATTCTTTCTTTCGCTATATGCTTCTTAAAAATAAAAATAAAATATATTAGTGCAATTTTCTTTCATTTTTCTGTATGTATATAAGCGTTGTTGATAAATAATTATCCAGATGAATCATAAAAAACCTTCATCGAAAAATTTAAGTAAATATATTAAATACAAATGTTGATACGTATATATATATATATTCTTTCTTTCGCTATATGCTTCTTAAAAATAAAAATAAAATATATTAGTGCAATTTTCTTTCATTTTTCTGTATGTATATAAGCGTTGTTGATAAATAATTATCCAGATGAATCATCAAAAACCTTCATCGCAAAATTTAAGTAAATATATTAAATACAAATGTTGATACGTATAATAAAAAAAGATTTATTTTCATGTTATTATTTTGCCGACACAGAAATTCACCCAAACATAAAAGGGGATAACACCGCTGGAAAGAAGTATTACACCAATATAGACTACAAGCTAAAGTGAATCACTGCTGCCAACGAAGTAGCTTTCAAGGGGTACAAGTAAAGATCCTAGATTATTCTTTACACAGTAGACAATAAGATAAGAGGCTCTAATCACACCTTATTTGTGAACATAAATCCACACACATCTCTTCTTAACTCTTTAGACTTTTTTTACATATTTTTTTTTCAGTCTGTACTTTACATACAAAAACGCTATATCCATAGTCTCAGCACGGTGAAATAAAAAAAAAATGGTTATACTGAGATTAAATTTTAAAAATATTCTATAAATAATAATTAAATATTTGATACGAAATGTCAATTTTTTTCTCTTGACGCAGTCATCATATGACACTATTTTTTTCTAAAAGGGAGCTAATTTAAAATTGTCCCAAGGTAAACATATCTCGAGTTATCATCCGCAGATTAAATTTAAGTAACTGCCTGTTTACAATGAATTGTACCAGGAGAATAATTTCAATTAATTTTTTTTAAATTTAAAATGTTGTAAGACCATCTGACTAATCATCACAACATGTGTGATATTTCTATTAGTGGAAACAACGCTCCTAGTGATGAAGTAAATGAATAAAATAATAGCATAACGAGGTATGTGGAAGCTTGAATTAGAAAACAGGAAAATATGGACGTTTCGGCATAAAGCCTTCTTCAGCTAACAGTAGAAATGGAAATATAACAAAAAACAGAGCACAGTAAACAACTCAAGAAATGTCCATTGTTGTCGCCAAAAGTGGGAATACAGGAAGCGAGAGTATAAATAAATATTGACACTGTGACAAAGGAGGTCCACAATAATAATGGACCAGAATATCCAGGAATACAAAAACACACAGCAATAAAAAAAAATGAAATATAGGGAAACAGAGAAACATCAGTAGGATATTATTTGATTAATACCATATGGAGATATGGTGCCAAACAGATGAATAAATTTATTTTCTATTTTAAGGGATGAGAAAACCCTGTTGGTATTGGGGTCAGCAAGAAGTAGGCTTCGATTTTTTTGGAATATTTTTTGGCAGTTAAATTGTGAGGGTGGTAGGTTAGTATAAGTTTGGTACTATCTTCATAGATGTTTTTACGAGTTTTGAAAGCCTCTTTTCGTGTGATAGTGCTGATGCGACCTAGTGCTGAGCCAAGAGTAGTTTCAAGATAGGATCTGGAGCGGAAGAAATCCATCATTCCATCAGATCTTTCTAGAAATTCCTCATCAATTTGGCAGAGTCTAAGAAGTTGTGAGAAAGGTATTAAGTCTTTGCATGATTTGGGGTGAGAGGATGAGTACCATAGGTAAATATGGCTGTCAGTTGGTTTGTAGTAGGCAGATGTAATCAATTCGTTTTCTTTCAAAGTTACGGTGATGGCAAGGCAGTTGACAGAATGCCCAGAGATTTGAGACGTAAATTTTATGGATGGGTGAAATGGGTTTAAAAAATATATAAATTTCTGGAGATCATTTTTTTCCATACTGGTGATACCTATGCCGTAATCCATGTACATCCTATAAAATTTAGGAAAATGGACAGTATAAGCCATCTCTATCATATATTCAAAATGACCCATGAATAGGCAAGCATAGCAAGCGCCCATTTTTGTGTGCATGGCTACACCACTGATTTGTTTTAAGAAATGGCCATTAATTTCAAAGGAGTTGAGGTCAAGTACCAGTTCGGCCAATCTGATCATAGTGTCAGTAGGGATAGAGCACTGAGTTTTTTGTCTAAGAAAACTTTCTAGACCCAAAGGCCGTCAGCATGTGGGATTGATGTTTATAAGGAGCAGATATCAAGTAAAAACAGTGAGCGTTTTGTGTCAGGGTTGATGTTTAGAGAACTAAATGTCACTCAAGCGTGGTTGGTGTCTTTAATGTTGGAGGGTAATGAGGTAACATAGGGTTGAAAGACTTCATCTAGAAATTATGAAATGTGTAAAGTGGGGCAGTCGCAGGCCGAGACAATAGGTCGTCCTGGGTTGCCCACTTTGTGAATCTTAGGCAGAAAATAGAAAGAAGGTTTGCCAAAGTCACTATTGAAACTGTAGGAAGAGGCCGATTTAGCAATTGATGATTGGTTAATGAGTTTTTTTTATTGTTTGATGCACAATTTCCTTATTTTGAACAATGGGGTCATTCTTGAGGGGTTTATAGAATCTTTCATCCCTCAATAGTTTATCAGCCTCTTTAATGTATACATTATTGTCCCAAACTATGACAGCGCCACCCTTGTCGGCACGTTTGATCGCAATGTTGTTACGTTTACGTAACGCAGACAGCGCCTGAGATTCTTGTTTAGAGAGGTTGGAATGGCGAAGTTTTGGGAGAGACGGATTGTTGTTTAATCGCTCTTTCCCTTAATCTACAAATTAAATTTAAATGTGTTTTTAAAGCATGCAATTCAACATTACAAATGGCATTGATTATAATGTATATTTGGTCATTTAAAATAATAATTATGTGTGTGTTTGGGGGGTGGGGGGTCTTCTATACCAACGGTCGCAGTATCTCTCACTTAAACTTCGCCGATTTAATTATACTCTCTTTGATTATTTACCCATTTGGAACATGATGACTTAATTGATTTAAAATATTCAAATAATTATTGCTCATCTAAATAACCTATTTAACATTAACTATAATCCTGGGACTAATTAGTTTCCTATTCTGTATGTGTAACATCAGCTGTTTTTTTTTATTTTTTGGCTTCATTTTTAAATAGACGTTTCGATATGTTACCATACAAACAAATGTCCATTTGGTCACATCTCAACTTCCTGGCTTGTTTAAGTCTTATCAGAGGCATAGAAATGTACGTCACATTACAATACAATCTAAACCATGTTTTTTACTTAGACGATGTGCATATATACATTTGAAATCTTAACCTATAAATTTTAAATTTTAAATTAAGCACCAGGAAAGGTGTGTACTGCTGACATGGATTGCATTAGCTCAGCATTCTCAAGGAAAGCTGACTTAATTGATCCAAGGCGTTGTGTATGTGCAGCAAACTGTGTTGTGAAAGGAGACACGTGCAAAGTAAACGTAGATGAAGCATAATTTTAGGTTTGTTTTAATGAGAATTAGGCATTCCTATAGTGTTCATAAAGTCATACTATGTTTTCCAGCCCCTAGATGACACTGCAGTTGTTAGCACAAGCCCACTTGTCTTGGTTGGGGGCCATCTTATCTCAACTGATGAATCTCTCTTAATTGGTTTTAATTTGTATATGGTTTTTAAAAAAACACATTTCTAACACTTTTGTATAAACTTAAGTCCATTATATTTCAGCTAGTTGATCTTAAACTATATTTTAATTGTTTCCCAAACATAGATTTAATAGCCTCGTAAATGGGAACGTTTCAATTTCATTTTCTAAAGAAAAACGTTTCCATGTATATCTTCAAAGACAGCGACTACTTCTATGAAGTCATTATTTATTTTTTTAAAATTTAAATCCATTCACATCAATTTTTTTTTTGTGCTAAAACTAAAATTAAACATTTTTAAAACTATTTCCTCGTTACAATTGCTAAGATTAAAAGCAGTAATTTTTTTAAGATTCACAATATTATTATATTCACTAATTCCAAGATAAATTTTATGAGATTGTAAACTTTAAAGATAATTTAACATTTGACTTCTTCGTGATTAATCTTGTTATCTTTTTTTATGTGAAGATCTGTGATGCAAATTAACTTTTTATCATTACATTAAAAATTTGACCTCTAGTCATGTCGGAGCCGATTCTTCTATCATCATTATTCAATTAATTGCCCAAGTTACTTTATGTGTATGTTATTTAGCCAAATTCTTTTTGCACGTGTTTGACATAACACATTGAACAGTTAGAACAGAAACTTTTTAATTTTTCTTCATTTAGATTGTGGTGTCCCGCCAAGATTCTTTTGTTCTTATGGCTATGAAGTTTATACTTTACTCCATTTTATGTTCCTGGAACTCTCTCTCTCTCTCTCTCTCTCTCTCTCGCTCTCTCTCTCGCTCTCTCTCTCTCTCTTTCTCTCTCTACCTCTCCCTTTGTCTCCCTCTCTACACTTGCACCTGCATCAACTGTTAACACCAATAAAGCTAACTACGCCAGCTTCAACTGTAGGAAGCTGTTTTGAATGAGGAAATACATGTAAAGAAATGTTACTAAGTCTTTCTTCAACAGTAACAATTATTTTAAATTACCTGGAACTGCAAACAGTGTTTCTTTTCTAGTTGTTAAGTGTGTGAAAATATAATATCAAATGAAAGTAAGGTACCTAGCTAATTAATCCATCTTTTTAACTGAAAACACAGTCATTGGTCCCACAAGTTTGAATAATGGTTCATTTCACTTTCATAAGGGATGATAAACTACACTGCAGTGCAGTGATAGGGCGTGGGCAAACTGCAAAGTTGTCCTGGTCTACATCTTCTGGGGGGTGGGTTCCATTCTGACCTATTGTATAGGAATATTTAAGTCTCAAGTGTCAATTTAATTTGCACTGCAACTTAAAATAATTATTCTGTTCTCAGTGGTGTTTTATCGAATGTTCGCGATTGTATTGGAAAAGTAAAGGCGTTTCTAGACGCGTCGAGTAGACCCACATATATAAGGAATTGACAGGCTTGGAGAGAGAGGGAGATTTCAGATAGATATTATTAACTTTACGAGGAAATTGTATTATTCTTTGTATGCTCATTCGCATTGATCATTATTAATTGGCACATTGTATTAATTGTGTACCGGTACAAGATCTACATTATTTTGTAAGTTGATGATTTATAATTGTATTTTTTTTATTGTCTTATTACTAAATTATAAATCTTATTAATTGTAACTGGCAACTGGTTTTTGGTGTCGTATCTTTATTATTGCATTTCTCTATGATATCGTCCATTGTTGTGCACTGTGTGAACGAGCCATAACTTAAAAGAAGAGAATAATTTCTCACAATAGAAGCCAGTGCGTAACACTTTAGTTTTAATAAATATATTTGGTCCATGTAGACTCCAGAGACGAAACTAACTTTGAGCCGAAAGCAATACCATCAATGTAGCAACGACTGAAATAAATTGATGTATTGTTGGTGGATGAAATCATAACTGGCGTATGTGGCGTCCGAAAGAAATTCTGTTCATAAAACATGATCCAAATTTGCCCTGAAATGCTTTGCTAACACTTGAATAGGCTCGAGAGGAAAAGAGGGCCGCAGTGCTTTACGCCCCTGTTACTGATAAGACGGCCCGGTGGACTGAACTTGTTTGCTCAAAAATTGCTTTAAAAAAGCGAGAAAACGTTATCAACTAACCACCCACCAAAATAGAATATTGCTTTGTTGTTGTTCAAACAACTGTTCGGACCGAATTATTAAAAAAAAATATTTTCAAACTACATTTAGTATCAATCACAAATTGTAAGATATTTTCAAGACATGTCTAATAACATTAAACTGAAAAATGCCATAAATTTTTAAGTCTTATAATATGTTGTTTTTATTGCAAAAAACGAATCCACAGATGTCAGAGGCGTAGCTCAATTACTGGTTTGAAATACTGTTGTTTTTTTTTTTTTTGTTTTTTTTTTGCACAAATGGCAGAATCGGATTTTTTAAATCTTGCACATATTTCTCTTAAAACATAAAGGAGAATGCTCCAACGTCAGCCTAAATATTTGGATGAGATTTCTGGATGGCCCTTTACTTATATTTCTGGTTTTAAATACTTTTGTTTTTTTTTTTTTTGTTTTTTTTTGGCACAAATGGCAGAATCGGATTTTTCAAATCTTGCACATATTTCTCTTAAAACATAAAGGAGAATGCTCCAACGTCAGCCTAAATATTGTGATGAGATTTCTGGATGGCCCTTTACTTAATATAGGTATACGCATGTTTGTATTTGATCATAGGTCATTAAAAGATTTCGTTTGGCTTTGCGTCTCAAAACAAGATTAAAAATTATCCCAACGCGTCGTTATTTTCGTTTGTTCTGTCGTTATATTATGATGATGATGATTGAATACTTTTATAGCGCTTGTATCCAGGCTATTTTAGCATCTTCATGGCGTTTCGATGTCCAAAACTCTATTTAAAGGAAAACGTTTTTGAATGGTTTCTTAAATGTCTTTTTATCATTTTCAACGTCACTTAAAGATTGTGGCTAGCCTTTCCACAATTTAGGCGCAATAGCTTCAAACGAGCGCACCCAGTATGACTTCTTTCTGTGTCCATCCACACTGGGAACTCTCAGGAAGGACTGTGTTGAAGAGCAAATTTTCGGTCTGGATACATTTTTAGAAAGCAGTAGTTTTAAGATATTCAGGTGCAGAGCCTTTTTTGCAACTATATGCCAGGGACATAATTTTGTGGTCAATACGTTCAATCACAGGAAGCAAATAGTGCCCTTTAACAACTGGGTTGATGTGGTCAGATTTGTTTATACTTGCTAAATGCGTGGTTCCGTATTTTGTTCCCTCTAGAGTTTCTGACTTTGATTCTGAGGTAAACCCCACAAGGAACTGTTACAGTAATCTAATCTTGACTGAATTAGAGTGATTGCTATGGCTTTGGCTGTTCCCTTATTACGTTGAGCACGCAGCTGACCGAGGGAGCATATATGACTGAAACAAGCAGTGACCACAGAACTGATATAAGGACAGAAAGTTGAAAAGCAATTAGTAATTTTTTTTTTTAAATTTACTAGTTATTCTTTTTAATAACAAAATTATTTACCATTCTCACGCTATGTTATATCTAGGTGCCGCCCCAGGTGAGCCAAGCTTTTGGACGCCTCCCCCCCCCCCTTTTTCCATTTGGCAGCATACATGCAACGTTTAGAGATTTTTCTCTGGCCTACTACGACAAAAGGAATAAAAAGCCGCTTACAAGAATTTTAATATATTTATTTTAATAACTCACATTGCATAATGTTAGTATACTAATAAAACTCATTCAAAAATAATGTTATGATGATATATTACTATTTAAAATTTTAATTAAAATCGATGTCGTTGCACAACGCATCGAAACGAGTAAATTATTTAAATGTCATCTTTGGCAGATAACTTTAGATATATTTACCTCCGTACAACATTCAATTAGTTCCCCTCTAGTAAAGTGTCGTGGATTGACTGGCAGGAAAAGAAACGCTGGAAATTTCGTATCAAGTATTCTAGTATTTTATCAACTAATTCATTTAAAATTTTAATCTGAGGAAAAAAAATGATCTATTTTGTTCACTCAACTGAGTCTATGGAAAAAGCTATAACCGGTATAAAATGCCGGACGCAAATAAAAATGAAAGATGTAAAAAAAATCTAAAAAGTCAAGATGACAACCGTTTTTATGTGTGTTTAAAAATAAAGGTGTGATTAGAACCTCTTATCTTAATGTCTACTGTGATAAAAATAATCTAGGGTGTTTACTTGTACCACTTGTAAGCTACTTCCTTGACAGCAGTGATGCACTCCAGCTTGTAGTCCACATTGGTGTTGTACTTCTTTCCAGCGGCGTTCTCACCACTTTAGTGTTGCTTGAATTACTGTGTCGGTAAAATGATTACATGTAAAAACGTTTTTTTTATTATACGTATCAACATTTTAATTTAATATAGTAAACATATTGTGATGTATACTTCAGAAGATGAATGTACATAATATCAGACAGTTGCACTAAAATGAAATTAACATATTTTTAGCCGATAAGGCATACAGCTAGAGAATGAAAATAGAAATATATTAAAACACTTGCGGAAAATGGCTATACGTTCATCTTTAAAATTTAAATCTGATATAATTTTACCATTTAAATAAAAATCTTCTTACCTTACAAACAATAATTGATGTGTTGTGAGTAAAACTTTAACACATCACACCTAACAGCTTTATACTATGGACCCACACATACTGTAGTTACATTAACTGTCCAACACGCTATTTGTGCTTCCCTTATTCATTTAAGGATAAAATAAGATAAAAGTACAAGCCAAAAACTGATATGAAAGTTCCTTACTATATTTTCTAAGGACATTTTTATTGATGTGCAAGAAGTAAATTTACACTTTCTTTTCATCTTTTATAAAGTGGAGTGTCTATATGTTTATCCTTATTTGTCTGCAACTCCAAATGAAGTAGTAAAGTATGAATTAATACAATCGTATTTTGGTGGAGGTTGGCGGAGGTAATTAAGGGATGATAATTACTTAATCAATTTTTATATTTATTTTAATCAATAATCTCTTGAAGATTTTAATAAATTAATTAAGCGTCTTGTTGTTTAAATAAATTTATTTTAAATGAGGTAATTTTAATTAATTTTAATGAATTGTCATTTATCGAGAGTTGGGCGCGCCTCCGCCAGGCGGAGTTAGCGGAGGTTGCTGGCGCAAAGGAATTTAAGAATTTATTAAGGGGTGATAATCACATAATTACTTTTTAATTTGATTTTAATTAATAATTTATCTTTGTTGTTCGATGATTTTTTATTTTATTTTAATTAATCGTCTTGTCTTTGTTTAATTTTAAATGAGTTATGCCGAGTGGTTCTCATTATCTGGGGGTGCTTTTGATTGTATTTAAATAATTTCAAGTATTATATAGTATTTTAATTAGTGTTCTTTAAAAATTGTATACTTTAAGTGGTTCTCAAAGTATGTAATTTGCTTAATTTAACACAACATAGATTATATAGACAACAAAAAGGTGGTGTTTAGATCAAATAGCAATTTTATTTACATTATTATTCCAAGACAATCATTGTTGCAACATCATCATATAAATATTATTACAGGGTCAGTTTTTTAAGTACAGATTGATCACGATTACTGAAAGTATAGATTCAAAAGAATTACATTTTTTCAATTAGTCTATACATATTTTTGACAATGATTAAATATTATGCCCATAAAAAGCATGATTTAAGTACAAAATTGCCTCTATGTCAAAGTCGTCGTAGGCAAAATCATCGTCTAGTGATGTGTGTGTCTGTGTGTGTGGTGTTACACATGTCCTAGAGGTTCCAAAACTAACGACCTAACTAGCTACCTAAATAGCCAGAGGTATGTTAGGATATTGTCTGTGTATGTTTTTCTTTTTATATAAAAATAGGAATGATAATTTCTATGTTGCGAGTATGTATATACCACTGATCCCTGTGTTTTAAAACCTATGTTTTCTCCGTCCCAAAGCTTGTCGTGCAGGTTTCATTCGAATGCTCCTGTAATACGAGTGACTGTAGTTTCGAATAAAACCATCTATCACCAAGATGTACTGAAGGCGATTTGTTTTTGTAAGGCATCACCAATTTTTTTTTTCTTTTAAAGTTCGGTTGAAGCGTTCTAACACCGATGCCTTGATATCCCCATTCTCCATAGTGAAAAAATGAACGCCCTCTCCTTTATTAAACTTATGAATGTCTTGTTGACGAATTCAGAACTTTTGTATGTTTGAAAATTTATCAGGTTGCGCGTCGAGAGATTTACCTGTTGTCAGCCCACCGCGCCCCCATACGACCCGGGTTGACTTGGATCGTCGTAATGCTTTTTAATGTTTGCTTCGAATCCATGCGTCCCACTTGACGAGGGTTGGTAATTTACTATATTTACGTCTGGGACGTCTAGCTGTTGGTGGTGAGATCTCTTGAGTCTTTTTGGTGTCTTCTTTGTTGTGGTCCTTATATTGTCTTTTTGCATTAAGCGAATCAAGAATTTCGTCATCGTCTTCTTTTTAAAGTTAAGATTTACCTGTTGGTCGCTCACCGTTTGTAAATGTGATGTTTGTGGTGCTGGTATTGTTGGTAGTGGTGGCGGCGGTGGCGTTGGTGGTATATCAACTAACAATAACGCTTTTTGCTTGTACTCTGTTAGACGATTCGTATACAATGGAATAATTGTTGATATTGTTTTACTTTGCCCCACGGTGACAAATCTTCTCCTTTTAGGATTTTTTGAATTTGCTTATCCCATTCACGTAAGCTATTGTTTAGCATATCGGGTGGTACATACAGTTTTTATTCATAGCCTCTAATACACGTGGATCGATCAAAATAATTTTCTTGGCCATCGTTAAAACCTAAAGAAGTCTCTATGGACGCTTACAATAGGCCCGAATAATGCACCTCTGAAACCGCCTTGTTGAAGACTTAGCTTACGCCTTTTGATTGATAGTCTCTTTTCGGTGAGTTCTCTTAGACTTGTTTTGTGACGCTGCAAACGTCTCTTCTGAGCGGGTGTAAGTGGAACGTAACCTTTTAACATCTTGACAACATTCGCATTATGATAGAGTTTGGATGAATTGTGGTGACGCATTTTTCACAACATATGACATATGAAACGCAACCTGGGTAGACTTGCATTGTCAAATGTGTAATCTGCGACCCGTCTCGGGTCTTTTTGAACAGCACAATGTAATGCAAATTGAGGCTGATTGTTCTTTGTTCTTTTTTTCTCGAACAGGTTGTGGACTATTCACATAACACTGATGTCGTGGTGGTGGCTACCTTTAGTAAACAATTTGGTGATCCTGTCATCGGTTTCGATCATCAAGTTGTTCATGACAACTAACCGTCACCGTCTCCTATCACCGACTGACCATTGTTCCATGTCAGGCGATCCATCTACAAATCGGACACCTTTTTTGGTTCTCGTATATCGGCTGCCATTCCCCGTAACACCATATAATCTCCTCTGGGGTGGGCACAACCATTTCTGGTGCAGGAGCAAACATCTTGTTTACAAACACCATTTTATCGCTACCTGTTGGATCGGCGATAAGAACCGTAAAGAGATGTTTCCACATAGGATCCATCACTAGTAGCGTTGTATGTCTTATTGTGGTTTAATTTTATAAAATTTATCTATTGTTTATATTCTCTCTCTCTCTCTCTCTCTCTCTCTCTCTTAGACATGGCTTGCCTTATGCCGTAACGAAAAAGCCAACCAGCCGGGGCATTCGTGCCTCGTGGCTGAGAGTTTCGAGAAGCAACTGCAGGAGTAGTTGAGAACATAGCCATTACGAAAGACAAGTTGGTTAGCTTGGCTTAAAAAAGAATACACCGGTGGGTTCTTCGCTACTATAGAACAAAATTGATACGCCGGTGTAGAATTATACCAGAGTCGTCCAGAGACGAAGCCGGGGCGGAGGCTACACCTCCTCCTATGCCAGAGTCATCGGCTGAAAAATCTACCCCTCCACCTCTTTTTACTCCTCCTGAATTTTATTAAACAGAGATATTTTTTTAATATATTTCTGTTTTATTTTTAAGAGAAGTAGCGATTGAGGAAATTTGAAAATGTTATCTTTTTAAATAAAATTCTCTGTTGTTTTTTTTTTTCATTTTGAACAAATTTTCGTTCGAACAAATATCCGCTAATCGTGATAATGTGGTTCTAAAATGTTAACGGGACTGGACTTCGACCAATTAAAGGTCACGTTAAATGTATACTCATTCCTTGCTTCTCTTTCTCTCACGTTCCAAAAGTAAACTTACAAAATTACAATTTATTTGTCCATTGGTAACACTATTTTTTAAAACATTAGACCTCATACCTTGAGGCAACTGTACTGTCGTATGTACTTATCTGATACGACTTCCCTTGAAAGCGGATGGAAGAAAAAAACAATTTGTTTATCGTTCTAATAATGTGTATATTTTATATTTTTACTGGTGTCGATGTTAACCAAATAGAACAATGGTAAATATAAAAGGTAATTATATCAAGCTGAGTGAGACACGATTATGAGAGCGATTAAGTTATCTGTCTAGACGTGTTTAAGGTACATTGAAAATCATAAGAATTGGTTTGGGCTGTTTTTTCCAACGAGGCAATTTAAAGATTATTTAAACGGTTGAGGGGTAAATTGAGTCCTTGACAACAACACTGGTGTTATTATTTACTTACGTATAACAAAAAGGGTTTGAATGTTGTTAGGACTCTAATTTCGACCATTGGTCTGTTTTTTTTAAATTTATTACAATCTCTTAAATATACTTTGCTTCTCTAGTGTCCTGCTTCCTCTTAGAACTGCCTCATCCCCAAATCCACATGTTTTATATTAATAGTACTGAGTGAAAAGCAGGCTGTCACAGGGAGCGTCATGCGTGACGTCTGATCTCAGTTAATAGGTTGCCTTTATTTTTAGGGAGAGGAGACTATTATCTTAAACAATAAATAGCCCTATATTTGGTTAGGGTCTGTCTAGGTAGGGTGTGGGACTTCCGTAGACCTCTTGTTAAAAAGCCACTAGGTTGGGGGTAGGACTGTTCTTACAACTATTGTTTAAAGGCCAGCATATATTAGAAAATGAGAAGTTAACTCTTATTTGCTTAACACTTAGACCTGCTGAGTATTTTCTCAAAATACCCTGACCTGTTGTAATAAAAAAAGTGTAGTTTTGAAGGCCTAGTACAGTGGTCCTCAAACGTTCTAATGCCACGACCCTTTAATACAGATCCTCATGTTGTGGCGATCCCCAATCACAAATTTATTTTCGTTGATGCTTTATAACTGTAGTGTATGGGTTTTCAGGTGGTCTTAGCTGACCCCTGGGAAAGGGTCGTGCGATCCCAGAAGGGGTCGTTACCTACATGCTGAGAACCGCTGGCCTAGTACAACTATAGTTAAAAAAAAAAGCACTTGTTGAAGGCCAGGTACAACTATAGTTCAACAAAAAAGCATTTGTTGAAGGCCCAGTACAACTATACTTTAAAAAACTGCACGTGTTGAACTATAGTTTACGTATTGTAAGTTTTATTTCCAACAACGTTGACTCTCACTGTCTATTAATAAAGCGTGAAATTGAAATTCATATGTCATTATATCATCATGGAGACTGTCTTATATAAACTCTACCACTGGGAGAATTGCATTGTCTAAGAAGGCAAAACATTTTTTTAAAGCTCAGAAGTAGCGTGAGACCAAATGTTTGAGAAATACCGAACTAAAGATCGTGGCATATATTATTGTTATATATAAGTTAGCTCTGTTGTTTACAAGAAGAATTCTTTTCGTTTATGAGCAAGACTTGGTTCATTTAATAGCTAAGTGGTCAATTAGTGTTGGAGCCGGTAAGGTTAAGGACAAAGGATAGTGGGGAGATGTTTCCGGATGGTGAGTGATTTAATGGAGGGTGAAAGATCGAAGGGAACTGAAGAGAAGGGTGTCATTTGTTTCTTTTTTTTTTGGTTTCGTTGTCTTTTTTTTTTTTAATTGAGGTTGATAAGAAAGTTGAGATGATAGGAGAGAGTTTGCTTAAAGTGTGGCTGGTCTATTTTCTGGATGAGGGGATGGGTTGGTAGTAATGGGTTTTGTTGTTTGTTTTTTTTTTTTTTGTTTTTGTTGTTTTTTTTTTTTTTAATTGAGGTTGATAAGAAAGTTGAGATGATAGGAGAGAGTTTGCTTAAAGTGTGGCTGGTCTATTTTCTGGATGATGGGATGAGTTGGTAGTAATGGGTTTAGACGCAGTAATAAATGTAAAGTATTTGGGGATAAATGAGGAATAAAATAGAGTATATTACATGGTAAGATAAAAAATAAAAAATAAACAACAACAAATTTAAAGAAGAATTTACAGTAAACGGTAGAATTTAGTAAACAAGAGTTTCATAATGGAAACATCGTGCAGAAGACTAAAAATTGTTGTACAATCAATTCATCAAAATATAAAAGATGACTTAATTAACCTTTAAAGCGTCCCCTCCTACAATGTAACCCTACACCATTTGGCTGTTTCTTTTTTATAATCAATCACTTAGTCAATTTAATGGAAATAATATACATACAAATACTCGCATTTTGTAAAATCAATCAATTAAGACCCACCACCTCCCTCACAGTAGTGTAGTACGGGTATATTGGGTAGTTTGAAATACGATCATAAAAAATCACGAACATCAACACTATCCAAACATAAAAAAATTATTCAAAAAGTTAAACAAATAAATATATTTCCAAAATGCTGAAACCATCCAGGCTTTTAATTTGTATTTAATTTTTTTATCATAAATAAATAATATCACTATCAGCTTTTTTTTAAAAAAAAAAAACAATCATTGAAGTCATGTGAGATTTGATTCATTAAATCTTTATATTGAACTAACAAAGATTGGAAATATTTGAAAATGTATTTGATTGAGAATATTAAAGATGTTGCTATTGTTGTGATTTATCATATTCCATCTAACCCTGTAAATCAATTAAATCTTTAAATTTTAAAAATAAAATATGAGAAATGATACCATTTAACATGAGAAATGATTTTACAAATCACGTATTTCAGCTAAGATTTTGAAAAAAACTACATTCTTGTTTTAGTCAAACCTGTGATTGCTATCATGTTAAACAGCATTTATTAAATTGGTTAAGAAAACCATTGCAAGGACCAATACTGACACAGTGAGACCTGAAACAGCATCTGTAGGGGAAAAACATGATATAGCAAAGATAATAAATCATTATGGACTACTTTGAATTATATTGAGAATCAATGAAAAGGTCGTTTGTTTTTAATCTGTTACTGATAAAAAATTTAGAAATTAATGTGTAAAACTTTATTGAATCATAAAAAATTAGCTGTCACGTGATATCCACTTAATTAATTTTTAAGAGTTGAGGAAATAAACTTCTAACCATTGCCTTGTATAACAAAACCTGTGGCTGTGTTACTTTGATAAATACATATGTATATTTATAGTTATAAACGAACTATTTAATGCGTATTTAATGGCATGTATACATATCTATGTGCATGTCAAGTGAGCATATATATATACATATAATTGAACTATTCAGCAAGTGTCTTTGACTTAGCAGTTCATCGCATTGCATTTTTTTAAAAAGTCTTCATTCTTAATATGTCATAAATACGTTTTAGGTTGCTTGAAACATTCTTTTTAGCTTTAATTTCCTCTCATACCAAATGAAATTGGTAGGCGTACTAATGACATTGTGTGCTGCTCATGAGTAAAATGAGGCCCTTGATAAAATGTTAATAGTTTTATAATTAAAAAAAAACTGTTCAATATTAACTGTATTTCATACCGGTTTTTCCTTATTTTTATTTTAGAACGTTCATTTAGATAAATGTTTAAAATATATTTATAATGATAACTTATATTGATCGTCTTATTGTTGAAGATGAATTATTTATATCAAATAATTTTGAATTAAGGACTTACTTTTAAAGGTTAAAGTGACTTTTTCACTTGTGGCGTTTTGTCCGCCCACAGATGCAGTGCAAGAGTATTCTCCATCGTCTGATTCTTTTGCTTCCTTTATGGGGTAATTTTGATCTTTCACATTTGTGACAGTACCACTGAAATATCAACAGATTCAATCAGATTTTTCAGACCCAATTATATTCTATTATATTCAATCCAATTCTTTCAGTATACATCATATTATATCAGATTGAGTTAGTTTCATCAACATTCTGTAAGATTCAATCAGATTCAGATTTGATATAAACATCTTAAATAGGGATTTAATTGTTTATGAAAATGTAAATTGTGACTAAAACATTCTTTTGTGAAAGAAGCTCACTTACTTAATCCTCCATGAGAATGTAAGTACATTTGGTTTGATCACATGTGTACTACATAACAAATTGTAATCCTTCTTCTGAAATAAATTATTGATGTCCGCTACTCCTGTGATCACGGGTGCTGACACTAAAACACGATGAAATTTTTTTCATAAATACAAGACGAATATATGTTTCTACGTTCTTGATCAATCTAGGCGAAACTTAGTAAGCATGCGCACTAAGACCACATAGAATTATTGCCAGATTTTAAACTTATGATATTGAGTCCATTTTGCTGGCACACACTTTAAACTATTGAAAATGTGATATCTCTGGAGTTTATTTCCCCATTTTAAAGAGACCTTTAAGCATTTCTCTTCAATAATAATCAAAAAATATTTTCAGAGCCCGCCCCCCCCCCAAAACCTTTTTTTTGTGTGGAGGGTGGGGTCTTTAGAAACACGTTATAGGATGGGACGCTAGTGAGCTTTGACCACTCTTTCAGTCAACTCCAGGACTCAAGAATCGGTTCAGGAAGCTTTCATTACATTTTTCCCCAGCAAAATCATACGAATCAGACGGAAGGCAAATTCTGCAACATTTTTACCATCATCTTATGGAAAATGTTATAGCTCGTCAATACTTAAATTCATTTTCTACGGAGTAATTTCTTTTTTTTTTTTTGGTAGAAGGTCTGTGTGTCAAGAGCGATTACTATTTGTTTCTTATCAATGAAATCTAAATGCATTTCAGTCAGCTTATCATTGGTTTAGTAAAGGTTCATTTAAAACTGCTCCTCGACTTTCTACTCCACCAATACCATCAATGCAATAAAAGTTGTTGCCACCTTCTTTTTGCTTACATCATTTTTCTCAACTAGACAAGACAAACTTTTAAGCGTGTATTGAAGCAGTTCAAACCCTTTATGCAATGACTCAACGCAAGGCTCGTTATGACAGACTTCTTGCCAGCCGTCTTTGATACAATTTTTAGAATATTTGAGGATCTTAGAATTAGAAGATATTATAATTAGTGGTTGTTTTTTTTTAAGTTGGACATTTCATTTAGAGAAAAATTCAATAATAACCTTGACCTTTCCAGTTCACGATATCGCCGGCGTTTGGAGATCGTTCTAATAAGGTATGTTTTAAAAAGCACATGAAAACATTCTTAACCTATTGTCCGATTTGTTTGAAGATACTTGAATTGGTTAGAATGTTCGTGGGAACAGGCGTCGGTAATTAACGTTTCCATTGGATATCAGGAATCAGTTTGAAGATTTAATTAAATGACTTCTGGGAACTGAAATATTACATCAAGAAATGGCGTCAGCGGGGCGAGTTTACACTCTTTATCCCCCCCCCCCCCCCCCCCC
>CAXITT010000092.1:651283-679534 GCA_964033795.1 Lymnaea stagnalis | reverse complement strand
TGTTGCATCAATTGTTAGGAAGGGCCTGATGTGACTAATCCTGCGCAGCTCTAGAAAAATCGCCTTGCATAGCATGTTAATATGACTTTCAAAAGTTAGTCTTCCATCTAGGTAGACACCCAGGTACCGCACTGTTTGAGCTAACTCAATACGCACACCTGAGAGAGTAATGGATGTCGTGTTATTTGCAGATTTTTGCTTCTGAGCAGTCGCGATGGGGAGCAGCTCAGTCTTATCATCATTTAATTTGAGCTTGTTTATGGTCATCCAGTGCTTAACCGACTCCATTGTCTTCTGTGTCATACTGAGCAGCTGAGGGAACTGAGAAGGGATCACGGATTGATGAAGTTGTGTATCGTCCGCGTACATGTGATACAACATGTCAAACTGCCTGATCTCTGCGCCCAGGGGCTGAATGTACATCGTGAAGAGCACCGGGCCTAGGACCGAGCCCTGGGGTACTCCGAATTCGATATTAGATTTCTTCGAAGTCAAGCCGTTTGAAATAACTGACTGCACCCGATTAGTCAGATACGATCGGAACCAACACAGGACGGTATCAGTGAGACCGAACGTTTGTTGCAGACGCTGGAGCAATATGCCGTGGTCGAGCGTATCGAAAGCTGCCGATAAATCGAGTAAAGACAAAATCGATACCTTGCCCTCATCACAAGACGACAGAAGGTCGTTTACGACGCGCAACAGGGCTGTCTCAGTAGAGTGATGCACCCTGTATGCTGACTGGAATGGTTCAAACAAGTTAAACTGAGTGAGGTGATCCTGGAGTTGGCGGAGAACGACTTTTTCTAAGATTTTAGAAATAAATGGTAGATTTGAGATGGGGCGATAATTTTCCATCACATTTGGATCAAGATTTGATTTCTTTAATAGTGGAGTAACGATTGCCTCTTTAAAAGATGATGGAACAATACCAGTAGTTAAGGACTGATTTATAATATAAGTGATGATGGGGACTATTTCATCCAGACATTCATACAAGAGCCCTGCTGGAAGAGGGTCAAGCGAACATGACTTTCTTGGGGTATCAGCGAGGATTTTCCTCACATTCGATTCACTGACCTCAACAAATTCAGCCATAGAAGAACCGTTGAATATTGAGAATTCTGGAGCAATATCGATGCAACTGTCAAGTTTCGCTCTGATCCTCTTAACTTTTGTAATAAAGTAGTCATTTAGAGCGTCTGGCAGCTCTTCTACAGCAATGTTATTTGGCAGAGATGTAGCCTTGTTTTTACCGGTCAGCTGACCTACAATGCGAAATAAGTCCTTGCTTGAGCCGCTGCCTGTAATCTGATGACTAACATACTCAGTCCTAGCTGCAAGGACCAACCTCTTGGTTCCTTCCCTGTGGTCAACAAAGATTTGTCGGATTCCACAGTGGGTTTCCACAACACAACTAGTTCGCGCTGTAGCTGGGACGAAACGGTTGCCTAGGGACAGCTTTCTCACAGCTGTGTTATTTGAATCCTCGGTTACCACCCTCGCCTCTGGCCTCATACCAGTCACCGGCAACTTGTAATCATGATGCCTACCCTGGCTCTCCCTAATTTTCCGGCTGTGAAATATCATACTTGTATGTACCGGCATACTTCTGGGAACTAAACAATTGCACTGATGGGTGGCACAGGCAATTAAACAACCTTTACTGAATATTGAAGAATTGGGTATAACTCCACTAATCGACGAAAAATAAGATTTTCTGATGATATCAAAATTGTTATTTCAAAATACCTTTATTTGTATTTTAGTGATTTTGATCACAATCTCGATACACAAGAAGACAAAATGTAATATTTTATATTAATCATAATGTTAATATATGGCTTTTGAGTTGTATGGAGGTTTCAACACGAATCTGGTGCCAATTAATTAAAGGGATTTTGTTAACCATGACAAGACGACGTTATGTCTAAATTTTCGCAATAACAGCTGTCGTTACGACAAGATTTTGGTGTGCCTAGATAATTGAATGTTGTACTCGAAAGTGTGGTTATATTTATTTTTTTAAACACACAATATTCTTTTTTTTTTAATATTCAGACAAAAGCCTCCCACCCCACCAACCAGCCAAGTATTTGACCTTGAAAAATGTCCCTGGAAAAGATCCATCTAGAAAAAGAGGGGCACTAAAAATTACAGAAACGGTTAACTTCTAAAACATTAACTCGTCATTTCAATACATCCACCTAGATTGTATGCGGAACAAATAAAAAACACAAATAAATATTTACACTTGCACAAATATCTAGATCTTTTTGATCGTTCACCTGTGTATTGAAACTATCACTTTGGAATTAAATAAATTCTTTGTCATCGTCGGTAGAACGGCGGCGGCGAAATGGTGGAGGCGATCAAAGGCGTCGGCAAATTTTCATAGATCCGGCAGTGGTTTTATAATGATTTTAGCTTTAATAAACTTAATATTAGATTCATTTCCATTTTATTAACACTGACCTCATAGCAGTTAATTATTGCTGGTTAATGGTAGTGACTCGACTTTTGCTTTGATATGAAAGTTTTAGAAGTGTAACTAAAACAGTTTAAAATTATTTCATCCTTTAAGTGTGATCGCTTTTTCTTTCTATATTTCTCTCCAACATTGTCTCTCTCTCTCTCTCTCTCTCACACTCTATATATATATATATATATCTTTCCCTTTCTCTCTCTCTCTCTCTCTCTCTCTCTCTCTCTCTCTCTCTCTCTCTCTCTCTCGCTCTCTCTTTCTCTCTCTCTCTAATATAAAAATATCACAATAATTAGCCCATTTCTCTCCACAATCATTCCTACCCATTCTCTATCTCTCTCTCCCACTCTCTCTCTCTCTCTCTCTCTCTCTCACTCTCTATATATATATATATATATCTCTCTCTCTCTCTCTCTCTCTCTCTCTCTCTCTCTCTCTCTCTCTCTCTCTCTCTCTCTCTTGCTCCCTCTTACTATTACCCTATTTAATAAAAAGACAACTTACATTTGCAAGTTTCTTGACCTGTTAATTGAAACCCAGCAGCACAGGCGCACTTTGAGACATTGCATGCTCCGGAATATTCATTTGAGTTGCAAACTGTAGTCTCATTACCGTCACCACAAATTGGAAGGTTAGCCGTACCTGAAGAAATGAATATCACTTTGTACATCCAAATGATTAATTGACGCTATGGCTACCAACAAGCTAGTGGCAACGATTATGACTTTTTGTCGTTAGTTAATAATAACCATTTTTATTTTTAAAGGGTTTTTGTAATCTTATCAGAAGATAAGTAAAAATCTCTAAACATAAATGTACATCATATATAGTATCGTCGTATACAAAATAAATAAATCTTTATGCATGTATTGGTTATAATAAACTGTTAGAAGGGGCTTCGCACATAATCTGTGCTCTTGACAAGTTAAACCCTCACAAAAATAATAATATAACGGTCTGTAACATTGTATATTTTAATAAACGCTCTATTTATACATTAAATAAAGATACTTATTGCATAAACATGGTGGTACACGATATTTGCATTATTTTAGTTGTATTTTTCAGGGATGAGATTAGGTTTAAATAGCAAATAAATAAATTTGAATATGTAAGGATATCTTGTTGAAAGTATGAATTAAGCTAAAACTATAATTAAACTGGGGGGGGGGGGGGGGGAAGGGGGGGTATCGAGATACATTTTTATAATACCAATATCTCTTACCTACTTTTCAAAATCAGATTTCCCCTCCCCCCCCCCCCCAACCCGTCAAATTAATTTGTGTTTTATTAGTTCAGAAGTCTTGTTTTGAGCGGCGCTGGATTAGAAACTCAAAAATTGTCATTAAATTTAAAGATAATAACAATATTATGACTAGCCATTAGGTAATCAAACGTAATCTCATTTCAATGTACTGTACTAAGAAAGCATCAATTCCCTTATCTGATTGATTTTAAAATCTTTTACTTTTGTATTTTACAATGTAATAGCGCTAATCCTTTTTTTGTCTAGATCAGAAATTTCATTTAAACAAACTTTAAAAACAAAGTTTTTCGAACAAATGCTGTATGCGCATTTTTGTACAAAAAAGCGATGACTACTGCTCTTAAAAGAAAGCATGCATTATATTGCCTTCATCTTCCCCTTGAAAAACAGGAAAAACAGATTATTTGTGGTTTGGAGTAGGGGTGGGGCTGAAAATTTCATAAAATGTACTGTCATTGGCAACGAGTCTATGTGCAAAGTGTCAGCTCGATAGGATGACGGCAAGTGCATCAGTTAACTGCCGGAAGATTTCGAATTAAACAAACGATGAAAATAAAATAAAGGATTTAAATATGGCCTTAAACCGCTTTCCGTAAATGCAACTCTCTTCCAAAAAGTTTCTTTCTTTTGTTTAGCACCAGACATACGACGTACATTACTAGTGGTTGATGGGGACATATTGTTTTTTGCTTTGTTTTTTTTTTAAACATTGTTTGATTGATTAATCAAATTTTAATTTAAACTACGTATTTCAAACGAAATATCTTACAAAAGGCATTGCAGTGGGATTCAAGAGTTATATTTGAATTTTAGAAATTGTTTGTCTTAATTCTTACAATATTTATCTTCGGCAACCTCATATAATCAACAAAAAAAAAAAAAAAAAAAAAAAAAAAAAAAAAAAAAAAAAAAAAAAAAAAAAAAAAAAAAAAAAAAAAAAAAAAAAAAAAAAAAAAAAAAAAAAAAAAAAAAAAAAAAAAAAAAAAAAGAAAAAAAAAAAAAAAAACTTGAATAAACATGAAAAAAGAGTAAGGATCTGTTTACTCTAAACAAAAATTATTTTGAACGTACAAAAATGTTCAATCAATTTTAAAGCTAATTGTGATCGTATCGTTCACGTTGTCTTTACTTTAAAAAATTAAAACGTATTTATCCCATAATAATGTTTTTTTTTTAAACTTACAGGACTGGACGATAAAGAGAAAAGTGACACAAGAAAATACGATAGTTTTCATCGTTAGTTGATAGCTGTTCCGAATGTGAAGAAATGAGCTCGCCTGAAGCAGTTACACCTTTTTAAATACTGAAACCGCCCTTTGTTTCAACTTTACCGCAAATTTCAAGACTTGTTGCAAAAAATATTATCATTATTATTTTTAAGATTGTAATATTTGATCAAGTGAACAGGGAAGTCTATTCGGTGCCAAACACAATCACAAAACATTTACTTCTCAAGATAAGTGGAAAAAATGTAAACTTTGCCTTTTTTATTAGAACGCTTGTATCACCTGTCAAAAAAGGATGATGTTTAGGTATATTTTGATTGACACATGTCAAAGCAGATTTGGATTTGAAATTTAAAATACATTAATTTAAGGGAATATTACCCTTTTATTTAAAAAAAATACGTTTTATTTTATAATGTGGAAAATTAGTTCTAAATGCTATGACATACCGTTGTCGTAATTTAAAGGTGACTTTGTTCTAATTTCTCTATTCAAAGACGTAGTTAAGTTCACATAATGAAAGACGTATTACTTAACATATTGCTGTAAGAGGGATAGTTCTTATTGTTTTTATTGATGTCAACATCTTCAGGATGGAAAAAATTGACCATTCGTTGTCACTTCTTTGTTGTGTATTGTTTTCTATTCTTTATTTAGTTGAGATTTTTTATAGACTCTTTGAATAAAAAAACATGCAAATCCAATCTCTTATACATATTTTACTTCTGGTGTGTCCTGCTTCCTTTTCACAATTAGCCTTCCCCATACTCGACATGTTTTATATCAATAGTACTGAGTGGGCAAAAAAAGCTGCCCTGAAACGAGGGTCATGCGTGACGGTTGAACTCAGTTGAAAATGTTGCAGGTATGGTGTAGGACTGTCTGTAGGACTTATGCTTGAATGCCGACAGGTAGGGTGTAGGTATGTTTGTAGGCATATTGTTAAAGGCCGTCATGTATGGTGTAGGATTGTCGGTAGGAACAGTCTTTAAAGGTCGACAGATAGGGTGTAGGACTGTCTGTAGGACCGTTCTTTAAAGGTCGACAGGTAGGGTGTAGGACTGTATCGATAAGTAGAGAATATTTATTGTAAGGTCAACAGGTAAATTATACGTCTTAATGCATATTTTTTATAGCAAATGAGAAGCAAACGCATTTTTTTTTTGAAAATACTAGAACTCAGCGATTAATTTCTCAACCAAAGATAACGGACCAGGTGTAAAAAACTGCACCTGGTTAAGCCCTAGTCACTAATTATTTAGAAAATAAGCATTACGTACAGAATTAATACAAGAAATACGTACTGTTTAAAGGATTTGGAAATGTGGTACAAAATGAAACAAAAGATTTTGAAAACAATAGATATGAAATAATATTACAAAATGAATTTTTAAAAAAAAAAGTTAATTTTAGAGAAAAGAAATAATTTTGTTCTAAAAAATAGATATTTGACGACAATTTTTAATATTTTATTTATGTTTTTTTAGTCTCTCCATTTGTAAAAACATATTTTAAAACATTTTTTACAAAAAGTTCGGAAACCCAACTACTTCACTGCATTAAAGTTGTCTTTCCTTCTTGCTTTTACTAGGCATAAAGAGAGCACGCGAAGTTAACTTATGGAAGAAAAAATAGAGCAATAATAAATATCCTCTCAGGGCCACTTTTTCTTGATACACTAGCTGATCTCGTTATATTTTAAGACATAATAAAAGAATAACCTTTTATCAAAACTACAGTTCCAACAAATGATTTAAACATTGGTTATATTACACTTCCTGGGACCTTGACATATTTACTGCTCTCTAAAAGGAAGTGCTAATACTACACTACAGATAAGAAAAACAATAAATTGATTAAATAAACATGCATGTTTAGCTTACAGTAATGTTTAAAAAATTAAAAACGACAGTTAATGTTGTAAGTTTGTATTTATGCTATTTAATTTGGGGACATCCATATCTTAAAATAACGAAAAAGTGATATTTCAACCTCTATTCACGTTTTTGGACACCCCATAACTCGTAAGTACAATGAGCTTTCAACCCCCAACCAAACTGAACCCCCCAACCAAACTGAACCCCCCAACCAAACTGAACCCCCCAACCAAACTGAACCCCCCAACCAAAACTGAACCCCCCAACCAAACTGAACCCCCCAACCAAACTGAACCACGCGCGCATACAATATTATTAATTTATTTTCAGACAATTTTGCATAACGACGATGCAGTGGCGTAGCTAGGGGAGGGAGAGGGGGTCCGAATTAAAAGTCCCCCAGGGCCCCTATTTTTTTTTGGGGGGGGGCACAAAGGAATGTCCAAAATTTTTTTTGCATTAAATAATGTCGAATGTCAAAATGCAGGGGCCCCTAAAGAGGCCAAGACCCTCGGGCCCCCAAATCCATAGCTACGCCACTGCGATCATGTACCATGAATTTTGTTTCACAACTTGAGGGGTGTGTGCATATGGAGACAATTTGTAAACAAATCATCGTCCAGTACTCTGGGAAACTTCCTTAGATGTTTTTTTTTTTTTTTAACATGTGTATTCTCTGCTCGCTGACGAAAGCTTCGTGCTGAAAGGTTGGCCGCTTTTTCTTCCTTTTTCAGCTCTGCACAGACCTTATTTTAAATTTCCCTTTTCTTCAAACTGAACGCAGTCCTAAGAATATTAATTGGAATCAATTTAAGACACTTAGCAACTTAAACTAATTTTTAAAGTATATAAAGATGCTAGCGTTTAAACGGTTGCAGTTGCCTTTTTTTTTTCTTACCCAGGGCCGGTTATTTTGAGATAAACCCGGTGGAACCAAAAGTTAAAAAAAAAAAAAAAAAAAAGAGTTAACTAATATGCAGAAAAATCTACTGCCGTTTGTATTAGTGAGAGTGCATTGTCTTCGTCAACCGTTTGCGTCAAGAAATAACCCGCTGATAAGAACAGGCAGCTGCCTGATCCCGGAACAGAAACGCTCGTTGTGTGACAGAGGAACACGAACAACAACACCAAATACTAGTCATCCACTGTTAAAGAAAAAAATCAACCTATGTACCACATTTCAGACATTACCCATGACGCTTACTGCATGACAGCCTATTATGTTTTTGCCTCAGTATTATTAACATAAAAATTGTTGTGTCCGGGAAGGGAAGGGTCGTTATAAATTGGAAGCATGGCGAACTAGAAGCCAAAGACGTATGAGATTCAATTACACGTCATTTATTGTTTTTCAGTTGCTTTGATTACTCACACTTCACTGACATAAAGATATTAGTACATATAAAGAATAATTATACATAAAGAATTTGAACAAATCAAGATATATACCAGTTGCATCGTGACAACAAGTAAAGAAAGAATTCGCTGGCCATGACACTTTAAGAGAATGCAAGATTCTCGAGGGAACATTTGGTTATAACCAGAAAACAAGGTGATGATGTCTCATCATTAGAACAAGACTGGAATGAATTTGTTATTTAGTAGGATTAACATCAACTTGTGGTCACAGCATTCAGACCAAAGGTCTGAGTGTAATGATGGGGTAAACTCAGGCTGAGCCCTCAAGGGACTAATGCGCCATTGATTATAATAATAATTAATAATACTTCTATCCATTCAACTGATACGTTTCTCGCTGTAGGACTAATGTCCGTTGAAATCTATCAGTGTCGTACAAGCCAGCAGTTACTTACAATTATTGGACATTGAAAGAAAAATAAATTAAGATATTCCTATTAGAATTAACATCTTTTCACCAAATATCAGGTGCAAAATTTAACCATTCTCTCTATATAAAAACTGGATATTAATAACGATATAAGTTGTATATCCAGTCATTTGGAATATTATTAGCTTGGGATTCAAATATTTCAAACAAAACAATAGGAATAGTTTTAAAAATCCTAGTAAAATATAAAAGATTTGATCTACGAATTTCACAAGGTGACAAATGGAGAATGTTTTGGAAAGAAAAAAATACACACACCATAAGGATGAGCAAGCCTAGTCAGGGTATTTCAAGGTTTGAAGTTTATTTGGAGATCGAATGGCATCATAATCAACGCTCTATCGTAATTTTTATGGCTTTATCTCTTATAAATAGTTTGCTTCTGGTGTGGCTGTTTCCATTTACATCAGGTGCTCGCTCACTCAACGTGTTTTATATTAATAGTACTGAGTCAAATAAAAAGTTGTGAAGCAGTGAGCATCGTGGGTGACGTTTGAACTCAGGTCAAAGGTTGAATTCTTTTTTTTACCCGGTAGGTATGGTGTAGCGCTTTTGGTAAAACTATTGTTTATATGCCAGTAGTTACGGTTTAGCACTGTTGGTAGGACTATTGTTTAAAGACAGCCATGTAGCACTGTCTGTAGGACTTTGATAATAGAAAACGAGACTTCAAACTTTTGTTGTAACAGGTCTACTCACTGTGTATTTTCTCAAAATTCCTAGACCTCGTGCAATAAACCTCCAACCGATTAAGCCCTTTTCATTGTTATCTTCCATAGTTGAAGGGCTTAAAGCGCTTACAATAACATAGCCAAAAGTTTTACAAAAGTCATAGAGTAGTCAGCGGATGAAAATTTGAAAATGAGATACCGAAGAAGAGAGAAAACTGCTCAAGTCTGAAGCTTGACAGGTAAAGTCTATGGAATGTTCACACATATAAATTAAAGACAGTACTCAGACTGCGCAGTGAAAACGTAACCGTGCAATACACAACAAGCCTTGGAGTAGACAAAAAGAGAAGTTGTGTGTAATATAATCTTCACCATGCATAGAACTTTACAGAAGCTGCAAAGAAACATGCCATTTCATCAAGAATTTTTGAGCAAATCGGAACGCTCCAACTCAAAATGCAATCAAGTCAGAAAAAAATTACTTTTTCAAAATCCTAAATTGTCGTGTTTTGATTTCGTTGTTGTTGTTTTTGTTTTATATATATATTTTTTTGCTTTGATTATACATTTTTAAAATATATAATCTTTTCATGATGAACGTAGAAGCTATTATTTTAGTGAAATAGTAATTGAGAGATTTCAATTTTTAAAAAAAAAACGGACAGAAGAATGTTGATGAAATAAAAATATTTAAAATTCCTCAATATACAAAGATTTGTGTTTTGTTTAAATGTTTATTTTCTTTTTTCTTTTTAAATTGTAACATTAACATCATTGATAAAAATGTGCTTTATTCAATATTTAAGATTTAAACTGCAAGGTCGCACCTAAAAACAACAAAAACCTATATTTGGATGTGTAAGGGGGAAGTTTTTAATTCCATATTAAAGAAAAGAGGTTCCATGGTATAAATTCTTTTTCAGTAGATACTATGACGTCTGTTTACTGCTATTAAATTATTTCTAAAAATTAGTTTGGTGGAATTTCGCAAAGGACTGAAAGCAGAGCTGGAGTAAATGATTACTATACATATAGGAGTACAGAAGTCAATAATTCACATGTATGTGCATAAAAATAAAATTTAAGTGACCATATGGACGTTTTTAGATCTGAGTCTTAACTAAAATGAAGATCATAAAATATTCAGGGGAAGTAAATTTTTTAAAAAAAATATAGGCAATTGAATTTATCTTTTTGTCTCTCTTACCACGAACGAAACAAAAAAAATGATTTTACCCATTCCGCCACAACTCTTTATTGAAGAACCATAGCTGGATGCTCAGTAATAATGTGTTCAAACGTTCAACAGTTTTATATAAAAGTCCTGTAATCTTGATAAAATGACACGATGCGTTTGCTTCTAATAATGTTTCTAAATCAGTGGATCTCAACATTTCTAAAATTTTCCTTTGTGCACAAACAGGGTCGGAGCTAAGGAATATTGAATGGGGTGCCCGCCACATGCAGCCCCCTAAAATATATTATTTTTTGTTAAAATCTTGTGGTTGGGGAGTCAATACTTTCAATTTTCCCTAAGCAGCACAAGATACACCTCAGAATAAAAGAAGGAATTTGATAAATAATTAACCTTCTTAGGTATTTACATATCGGGGTAGGAAATAGGGTGTTTACATTTTACGTGGATGATAGTACATTTAAATCCAATGATGTTACAGTGATAGAAATATATGTTACTTTCCTTTTTTTTACAAATAAACATATATTTAACAATTTAAAAAATCAATGCTGTTAACAAAACGTGGGTACACTTACATAAATATACCAATAAACAATTACACCAGAAACAATAACAAATGCTTCAAAGTGCCTCAGTGCAGTAACAGCAATCTTTCTTTCCACGCACAATAATAGCTTGGAACAACCTGAACGATGCCACTGTGAACTCGACATCAGTCGAAAGCTTCAAGGCTGCCCTGGCATCAGCTAGGAGCTGTTAGAATAGCAACTTCATATCCCCAACCTTTGCAAAAATGTCAGTACGATGCAGCAACGAAACGTTTCCAGAACCAGAACCAGAAGCAATGAATATCATAACCCAATCATTCTACACACGTGAAAATTCAATATAAAAAAGAGATTGGTTAAGATTTCTTTCAAAAATTTAAAATATATTTTTGTTTGTATTTGCGAAAAGTAAAGTGGGTGTATATTGTAATGAGATTTATAACATTTCTGTGAAAAAGACACTCAAGGCTGATACAGACGTGAAAAACGGTTAAGAGATTCTTTTTTTTTTTGGATCAAATAATTCATTGTTATAAGATTTTATGATAATATAGTAGAAATCAAAGGCAAATGTTTGGTTAAATTTTTAAGGAAGAGATCAGTATATCAAATTCCGTTAATATAAAATTTATTAATTATATAGAGATGGTTTTTGTTGTAAATTTAAGAATGCGTTTTCACAATTTTTAGAGAAAAGAACATTTAGCTTAGGGGCACGAAAAGTGGTAGGACAGGCCCAGCATTCCATAGTTTAAAAACACATGACATGTAAGTATTTCTCTCTCGCATAATTCAGCCATCAATGAACTAATTTAGAGACAATAATGTTTTAATTAGTGATCATTTATATTTGCTAATTTAATATCATGTTTATAGAATAAAAAATGGAGTGGAGGGGCGCAAAAATTGGTAGGATAGGCGTATAATATTTAGCAGAAAAATACTTCTTAAAACTTTTAATGATTGGAGAAACGTAAACATCATTGCATAGATACTTCTTTTTATAATACTTAATTTTGAAGAGTTTTTGAAATAGCAGGTGCAAAATTATAGCAAAAAGCCTACCATTATTATCTTAATATCAGAGGATGATATTTTCTTCTAGGAAAATGCATTTTCCTTATATACGCTATATCTCTTAACCTTTTCAACCGATTTTATTGGAATATTTTTTCAATATTTACTGGGCTTTATATTTGATGGATTTTTAACTGTAGGCTCCACAGGTACTGTTTCAAAATCAGATTCAACAACACTCTCTGGTCAAAGATTTTTCCAAGCAGAAGTGAGGGTCCTCTTTGTAACTCCTTCCCAAGCCTTGTCTTGAGGCAAGCAACGATGTGAAAATGATCTTTCCAAAACTCTCTAAGAGTGAGATTTGTCTTTTCGGTAACTTCAAAACAAAGCTCGAAGAGTGTTTTAGTGTAGAGTTTTTTAAATTTAGAAATAGCCTGCTGGTCCATAGGCTGGAGTAACGGAGTGGTGTTGAGAGGCAGAAATTTATAATAAGAGTCAGACAAAATTAATACAATTAATAAGATGGAACAAAGTAAGACAGTTATTGTGTCTATTTTTAAGAAATTATGCCGTTAATAAAATGTATTGTGTAAATGGAGGAGGAAACTAGTCAATCAGTATGTTTTACGCTTATAAAAATTGAGCCCATGCACTCCAAAAGCTGCTGCATTCGTCCCAATGGCATCTACTACGAAGAAATTCCATCAGAATAATCATCATTAATAGGTACGTTCGCCGATTGTTTATGGATATGGTATTACGGTGTATTTTCGTAACTGATACATTTTTAACGACTTGATGGAGCGAGATATGCAAGCAAGAATGATGTATTTCGTAAATCTTTCGCTATGGTGAACGATGACCTATAGAAATGAGTGGCTGTCCTCGGAAGTAAGTCACATTCACTTTCAAGTCCATCAGACTTTTCTTTCCGTTGATTGAGTACATTTCGAGATCCTTGTTAATATTTTTTTATCTCTCTCATGATTTTTCTTTCCCGGTTACACTTTACGTTCATAAATGTAATCACTTCTATGAACACATTGCAGGTTGAGCAATAAGCATCGTTGAAAAAGTTAAATAAGCGTTCAAGATGTGGGATTTTCAGTTCTGCAAGTATTTTTTACTTTTTTTTTTTTCAAGTAAACTTTAGAATAAAATTTCTAAGCATTGGCTTTATAGACCAAAGCAATGGTATTAATACATTATTCAAAATTAATGTACATAATCCTAATCGTAAATAAAATTAATTAGTACCGTTCTGTAGACCACGTGTTTACGTCATATTTCCCCGGGAATGAACTGTGGCTGACCCCAAGTTTGGAACCGCATTTTACCATGTAGCTAAACAAAAATAGTCTTACTAATTGAGGGTATACTTCCCTTGTCAGAAACTACTGCTATTGGGAACAACATCATTTAGAGGAGTGGTGTAGAGATGGGATGCAATGATTTACCTTTACATCTTATCAATCTCAAAGCAGAACTAGTCTCCGGAGCTGTGGTTGTGTTTGTCCGACCAACATTGCCATTTGACGGCATCTTATTGCTGCCATAGGCAATGACTTAGCTGGTGGGAAAGTGATAGACGGACCCATCGTTACTCATGACATTTGTTTCACTGAATCTCTAGAAGAAGATTCAGAGTTACATCCAGCGTGTGCTGTTACCAGAGCTATGAGTTCCAACATCTCCGAAAAAGAGATTTCAACCAAAAGAAATAAAGTCAATCCTGACAATGATATGGCAACAAATTTTTTTGCAGGTATTTGCGGAAAGTAAAATAATCACAAGATACCAACTCGAATGCAATTTATTAAAAAGCAAAAGATTGATCCAGAAATATCTCTACTTTCATAAAACGCTTTGGCCCAAGATGAAGCTGAGCAATTGCATGTATGTTATTACCTACTTCCGGCTGCAGCAAGATGGCGGAGAAAAAATTCAAAAGAACACAAAAGGAAGGAAACATGGATTTTACAAGAAAATAATTGTATGAAATAGTTATTTCTTTGGAATATATGCTGAAGAAACTGAGCAGGATCAGAACCTTTGTTTCGGATAATTCATTTTTCTCTCAACAACATTTCGTTAACAAAATCTCCATTGTCACTATACAAAGGGTATCTTCCGGCTACAACAAGATGGTGGTATAATAATACACAATAGGAAGGAATCTCAGCGATAGGCTCTTCAGTAAAGCAAGGGAGATTGTTAAAAATTATTAATGGAAATTGGCTTCGGCGCAAGAAAATTCGAACTTTTAATTAACTTTTATTTATTTGCGGTTTCATTCAGGATCAGAATTTTTGCTGTTATCAACGTATTTCTACTTCTAAATACAATTAGCCAAAGAAATCGCTCCTGCACTGACAATCCTCTTCCAATCGTCACTATGCACAGGAAATGTTCCAGCAGACTGGAGAACAGCGCATGTCACTCCAATTTACAAGAAAGGGGAGCATTCCGACCCTGCCAACTATCGTCCGATATCCCTCACTAGCGTCGTCTGCAAATTGTTGGAGCACATAATCGTAAGCACTGTCATGAAGCATCTTGAAAGCCAAAATATACTCAATGACTGTCAACATGGCTTCCGAGTCAATAGGTCATGTGAGACCCAGCTTCTCGAATTTGTAGAAGACTTGATGACCAATCTGGAGAACCACAAGCAGACTGACGTGCTAGTAATGGACTTCGCAAAAGCATTTGACCGGGTGAATCATAGTTTGCTTCTACACAAACTCCAGATATATGGGATTCAAGGCACCACTAAAACATGGATCTCTAGCTTCCTCAGCCACCGACGCCAAGCAGTAGTGGTGGGCGGTACAAGCTCCTCCTTTGTCAATGTGAAGTCAGGGGTCCCCCAGGGATCAGTCCTGGGCCCCTGTTTGTTCCTAGCATACATTAATGACCTACCGGAGAAACTGACATCACAGGCAAGACTGTTTGCAGATGACACAGCAGTGTATAGGACGATCGCCAACAGATCTGACCAGGACCAGCTACAACAGGATCTCAATCTGTTAGCTGAGTGGGAGATGAGCTGGGACATGGAATTTCACCCTGCCAAGTGCCAGACACTATCAATCTCTAGAAGTTGTACTCCTCTACACTACCAATACAAACTGCACGGCCATATTCTTGAGCAAGTTTCCTCCGTAAAGTACCTGGGTGTTACCATTCAAAGAGAGGTCCGCTGGGACGAGCATATTAACAATGTATGTAACCAAGCAAACCAAGCCTTGGGGTTCTTAAGGCGAAATCTAAAGATTGGCAACTCCTGTGTGAAAGAAAGAGCATATAAAGCCTTTATCCGTCCGATTTTAGATTATGCATCTTCAGTCTGGGACCCATTTACCCAGAAGAGCATTGACAGGTTGGAGGCGGTCCAGCGACGAGCAGCACGCTTTGTCCTAAACCGCTACAGGAATACCTCTAGTGTTGGCAGCATGCTAGAAACACTAGGCTGGTCACCATTGGAGAAACGACGACGACAATCCAGGCTCTCCATGATGTACAAGATAAATAATGGGCTGGTCCACTGTTCCAGTATTAAACAGAAACTCGTCCCTCTCCCCCATAGACAGCGACGAGGCCATGACAGGCAATTCAGGCTCATACCAGCAAGAAGCCAGTATAGGAGCTGCTCATTCCTGCCCAAGACAATCAGGGACTGGAACCATCTTTCAAAAGGAACAGTTGAGGCGACAACACTAGACACATTTGTGTCTATTGCCTCAAGCCTTCAAACCCCTGGTGCATAATTTCCTCATCACCACCAGTAACAGAAACATTGCAAATCCCATCTACATGCATAGGAGCCAAAATGATCAATAAATTGATCGTGGGCCCTTAAGATATAGAAGAAGAAGAAGAGATTACAATATAGATGTGTAATCCAATATGAATGATCGTAAGAGTACTAACACCTGGCTGCATGCCCCAACACATACAGCTGCTGATGAATTTCGGAATTCCAATTTCGATTTAAACAATTAATTAGGTTTGGTTAAAATGGGAACACATTTAAATTTTTAAAACGCTGGAGATAATTTTTGTGTCACCCACATGGCCGCCATCTTGCTAAGCTGTCAGCATGCAACAGCTGCCATATCCTGGACAACTGCTTACAATAGCTGGGTAAACCAGGTGTGGGTAGATGATGGGCCTCAAGCACTCGGTGATTTAGGTCTGCCTACCTAATGCCTGCAAAGACTGGACGTCGGCGGATCCTGCGGAAGAAACCATTTAGGTTCAACGGAGGTGAAGGCGATTACAGCAACGCACAGTGGAGTGCGTAGAGCAAGATGAGGCACGTAGAACATCTTGGTCATCCACTGCATCCGTACCCATTTCTGGTCGTCTTGACATAGTCTTGCCACTGGACACGGTGGGTCCGGACGAGAGAGTGAGGTTGACGCTGCGCAACTCTTCCTCACTTTAAAAAAAGTCACCCGCGCAAGTCATCAATCATCCAACTATACCCATCATCCCAAGTCTCGTGGCGACAGGCAGGCTCTTCTAAATGCATGACGAAGGGGCTAGAATAGGTGCCCAAAAGAATGCCTGCTCCTTCACACCCTGGCTGACTGAACACGGCCAGCGGGGACACAATCTTTGCGCTCGTAAATCAAGGATAAACACTATTTCACTTAAAATTGCCACATGGAACATACGCACACTGCTTGACAGGGACACTTCTAACATACCTCAACGTCGCACGGCGCTCATTGCCCATGAACTTGCAAGATACAATATAGACATCGCCGCCCTTAGTGAAACCAGACTCTCTGGCAAGGGTGAAATCACAGAAAGGCTTGCTGGCTATTCTTTCTTCTGGAGCGGGCGCGACCCTGACGCAAGGCGTGAAGCTGGTGTTGGCTTTGCTATCAAAACCTCTCTTGTGAGCAAGCTCCCCAGCTCTCCAAAAGGTATAAATGACCGTCTCATGACGTTGAAAATCCCCCTCTGCCATGGAAAGAAGTCTGCTACCTTAGTCAGTGCCTATGCACCCACCATGACAAACACAGAAGAGACCAAAAACAAATTCTATGAAGACCTGAAGACTGTTATCTCTTCCACACCGTCTGCTGACAAACTCATCATACTTGGTGATTTCAATGCACGTGTCGGCAGTGACTACACCTCCTGGGGGGGAGTGATTGGGAAGCATGGTGTTGGTCAGTGCAACAGCAACGGCCTACTGCTACTGCAGACCTGTGCTGAACATGACCTTCTAATAACGAACACCACCTTCAGCCTGCCAACGCGCAACCGGACCTCCTGGATGCACCCCCGTTCTAAACACTGGCACCTAATTGATTATGTCATAGTCAGAAATAGGGACCGCCAGGACGTGAGGGTGACTAAGGCCATGTGTGGCGCAGAATGCTGGACGGATCACCGCCTCATCGTCTCAAAGATGAAAATTCATATCCAACCTAAGAGACGACCTCAGGCCACGAAAGTTCCGAAACGCCTCAACATAAATAGGCTGAATATCCCTGATGTGAGACAAACTTTTGTTGACAGCCTAGATCAACGCCTTGATACAATCACACTGGACAACCAGGACGCGGAAAAAGCGTGGACCACGATTCGTGAGATGGTCTACAATACAGCCGCTGAGCGCCTCGGACCCTCTACGAGGAAACACAGGGACTGGTTTGACGAAAACAACACAGCTATCCAAATTCTTCTTGAGCAAAAACGCCGAGCGTACAAGGCCCTCCATGATGACCCAACGTCAACAGCAAAGACAGCTGCACTTAGGGGCATCCGCAGCAAGGTCCAAATACAACTGCGCCAGATGCAAGATTCCTGGTTGAATTCAAAAGCTGATGAAATACAGGGCTTTGCAGACAAGAAAGACATGAAAAACTTCTACCGTGGCCTGAGAGAAATCTATGGTGTCTCCACCTCAGGCACTTCCCCTCTCCTTTGTGCTGATGGTTCTACGCTCATTACAGACAAAGAGAAAATCTTGGAAAGATGGGCGGAACACTTTGAAAGTGTGCTCAATACACCTTCCATCATTAATGATGAGGCCATTGAAAGTCTCCCCCAGGTCCCAACGAACAATTCACTGGACGCCGTCCCAACTTTTGATGAGATACAGACAGCGATCCGCCAAATGTCCAATGGCAAAGTACCTGGCCCCGACATGATTCCTGCCGAAATCTACAAGGAGGGTGGACCAGCGCTGACGGATAAGCTATTGGGCTTATTCCAAATCATCTGGCAGACGGAAACTGTACCACAAGACCTCAAGGATGCCTCAATCATCCACCTGTACAAACACAAAGGTAACCGCCAGACATGCGACAATCACCGCGGAATTTCACTACTGTCCATTGCAGGCAAGATCTTGGCCCGAGCCCTTCTGAACCGCCTGAATGCACATCTGGAGCTAGGTCTCCTACCTGAAAGTCAATGCGGTTTCCGCAAAAAACGCGGAACCATCGATATGGTGTTTGCTGCTAGACAGCTTCAAGAGAAATGCCAGGAACAAAATACAGACCTATATACTACATTTATCGACTTGAATAAGGCCTTTGACAGGGTCAATAGAGCTGGCTTGTGGAAAATCATGAAGAAATACGGATGCCCAGACAAGTTCACAAACATCATCCGTCAGCTGCATGATGGTATGATGGCCCGAGTACAGGACAACGGTCAATCATCTCCAGCATTCCCCGTCACAAACGGTGTAAAGCAGGGTTGTGTTCTTGCTCCCACACTCTTCAGTATTATGTATTCCGCAATGCTGTCTGATGCGTTCAAGGACTCCACCATGGGCTTGCCAATCCGGTTTCGTACTGATGGATCAGTATTTAACCTTAGGAGGCTTCAAGCTAAAACCAAGGTCAAACATACCACGATCAACGAGCTTCTGTTTGCAGACGATTGTGCCCTTAATGCTCCATCAGAAGCCGTCATGCAACACAGTGTTGATATCTTCTCAGAGGCCTGCAATAACTTTGGCCTCACAATCAACACAAAGAAGACTGAGGTGATGTATCAGCCAGCTCCCAGTAAGCCCTACGTTGAACCCAACATCATCATCAGTGGACAGCGTCTCAACCCGGTGGATAAATTTACTTACTTGGGCAGCACCCTCTCTAGATCTGTCGTCATGGATGATGAAATGAATGGCAGACTCGCAAAAACTAGTGCCCTATTTAGCAGGCTCCGCAGCACTGTTTGGGACAGGAGAGGTATCAGTCGAGAAACAAAACTCAAGGTCTATAGCGCAGCAGTCCTCCCGACACTGCTTTATGGATGTGAAACGTGGACTGTCTACCAGCGTCACGCCAAGAAACTGAATCATTTTCACACTACCTGCCTCAGGAAACTCCTCGACATCAGGTGGCAAGACAAAGTCCCCGACACCGAGGTCCTCGCTAGAGCGAACCTACCTAGTATCTTCACCACTCTGATGCAGTCTCAGCTCCGTTGGATGGGACACGTAGCCCGTATGGCAGACCAACGGCTCCCGAAACAAATATTCTTTGGAGAACTCACGATAGGCAAGCGCTCCCAAGGAGGCCAAAGAAAGCGTTACAAAGACTCACTGAAAGTGGCACTAAAGGCCTTCAGCATAAACCCTACTCAATTAGAGCAACATTAGGTCATCGTCTGAAGCAACTATTCCATGCCCACTGTGTCATAGATTATTCCGAGCAAGGATCGGTCTAACAAGCCACCTAAGAGCTCACCGTAATCCCAACCCCCCCGCCCGCCCCTAACCTGATGATTCGATGGTCCTTGTCGACTTCGACGGACGAACAACTAAAAATTATCTACAAGATGAAGCTGAGCAATTGTATGTATGTTATTACCTACAAGATGAAATTCTTATGAGAAAATGGCTAAAATGGCAAAATCTGACGAATAAAGGAGGATATTTCTTCAGTTAGTAGTTCCTACACATTTCCGGAACGAAGTCCTGAACTCAGCCCATGATTGAACACTGTCAGGCTATTTATGAGTAACCAAGATTGATCACAAAATCATGTTGAACTTCTTCGGCCAAAAATAAGGAAAGATGCGGTAGACTACTCAAGATCTGATCAAACTCTTCAGGTAGTACGGAAACCAAATCAGAAGATACCAGCAGCTCCTCCTAAACCCATTCAAGCGTTCGAAAAACCTTTCAGTCGCGTGATAATAGACTGCGTTGGACCTCTGACAAAGACAAAATCAGATCACCAATATTTGCTGTCAATCATGTGTGCGTCATTAAGGTTCCCAGAAGTATTATTCTTCGCAATTTCAAGACCCCAAACATCGTCAAGGCATTGGCGAACTTTAAAAAATTGTTTGGTTTTTCCAAGTCTGTACAGTCTGACCCAGGAACCGAATTCAAGGCTGGACTGTTCAAACAATTGATGAACCAAATGTGTATAGAACACTGCTTGTCGATTGCATATCATCCTGAGTCGAAAGGAGCCTTTGAGCGGTTTCATCACACATTAAAGAGCATGACGAGATCGCACTGTCTAGAACAAGAGAAAGACTGAGATGAAGAATTCAACATGCTACTGTGTGCCGCAAGAGAAGCAGTTCAAGAATAACTTGGATTCAGACCTTTCGAATTGGTGTTTGGCCACACGGTTCACGGGCCCTTAAACTTTTAAAAGACACATGGATGTTATCGACATCCACTAAAGGATTTTTAAGTATGTCTTATAGTTAAAAACAAAACTTTTTGATTCCGTTTATTTTGGCTAAATCTCATTTCAATGATTCTTAATCTAAAATGAAAGTTTGTTACGACAAATTCCCCGCTTCATTCCAATGTCTAGTTTATAAAATTATTTCTGACAAGGAAAATTGAAGTGCCTATATTGATGATGTAATTATTTAAAGTCAAGATTTTTCTAATCATGTAAACCAGTCAAGATCTCTGTTAAAAATCGTTGTAGGCCAATGAAAATTTAAATAAGTGTGAATTTTGTCTGTGAAATATTTAACTCACATAGTTGGTCAAGGTCATGTAAAGCCTTCCGCCACCCACTACAAGGAAACAGCTAATGAGACTTTTGGAAATGCCAGATTACTATGGGAAATTTTGCAAAAATGTATTGCTTCTCCCTTATTTAATATGTTAAATAAAATGCAAAATATCATTGTTCAGATACTTGTCAGGTAGCATTCATAAACATTAAAAATATACTAGCTAATGCCCTTGTTCTCATTGCACCAGAATTAAACAAACAGTTTAAATTAGTTCTAGATGCCAGCATCCTGTCCGTTATTTCTCTAAGAAATTTATTCCCATCAGAAAAACTATTCCACAGTAGAAAAAGAACGTTTTCGTTCAATTCTTGCTCTCCAACATTTTGATTTTTATGTCAGTTGTTCCTTACATTCAGTACTTGTTATTACTGATTACAATCATTTAACATTTTCGAATTAGATCGTCTGCAAAAATCAAAGATTGTTAAGATCGAGTATAATTTGGACATAAAACATATTAAAGGGAAAGAAAATGTGGTTGATAATACTTTTTCCAGAAATTAATTTTCACTGTACACATAAATTATTTAATTTTGTATGAGCTGTAAAAAAGCCTTTGTTTAATACTTTGAATGGAGAAATTATTTTCTTTTTATTCCTTAATAGAAAAAACATATTTTTTTTGAAAAATGATTTTTTTTTTTTTTTGAAGTGGGGAGGTGTTATGCAGACGTTTCAGTCACCCCGGCAATGAACTTTAGCGATCCCAAAGTTCAATACCATGTTGGGTGTTGCTAATTAAAAATACTTCCCAAGAGCTTCTTTTACAAATAAAAACAAATATATAGCCTATATTATTTAAAATCTGAAGAGATTTCGAAACTATTTGAGAAAGAATTACAATGTTTCAGCCCGTTCTGGAAATATCTAAAAAACAGGCTAGATATACGCCTCTAGAGGGATTGACGGGTGAGAGTTATTTCCTATCACAATTACGAGATGAACATTTGTGATTTTTATATTTACTCTCTTAGCAAAGAGCATAACCCCGGTTATTTCTTGTAACTTAGAAACCATTGCTTCTTTGTTGAATTTATAATTTTGTAAAAGCTTTGCTATTTGTAAATTATTTAGAGTTTGAAAAGTGAGAATTGCTTTTACCGAATATCATGTAATGCAAAATTAAAGACGATAAATAGGACGGCTTTTCTAAGCTGGCGTAGAAGGCTGGGTGTGTGTGTGAGGGGGAGGGGGGTTATTAAAAACAACATTAAAAAAACATAATGGAAACACAAATATGCTGCGTTTGTAAATTCTTTAATAATTGGAGAAAAAAAATCTAGTAAAACATAAAATGTCAATTAGGTTAATGAGAAAATAAAATTCAAGTGAAAAAATGATTTTTAACTATTTAAAAACACTTTCATTTCTCAACTTCAGCAATGAAATATCGGAGCAATTCACTCAATAAATCATGGCATCATCAAATTATTGTAGAGCTGCCAGGTTTAGAAAGGATTTCTATTCTTTTATTTTAATTTAGCAATGGTACCATATCCCTTTACTTCAGTTTACCACTGATAATACAAATTTCTTGATTCCATACTACTTAAAATGTGAATAAAATCTTGGAAATTTACAATAAATTATAAAGATCTATATCAAACATTATATATCAGAATTTGTTTATATTGTAAGCATTTGGAATATCAAAATAAGAAACGAAATATAAATTTAATAGCTTATATACTGTTTTTGTATTATTAATATAAAATAAATTAAACACTTGATTAAGTAGATAAAATTATTTCTACGTTATTTCCTTATCAACGCTCTATCAAATAACTTTAAGAAATGTGTTCTGAATTTGTTGGCACATAAATATATCAAAAATAAATTATATTTGTAATATCTAAAATCACACAGTTAATCAGGTAAATTTTCCACATTAGTAGGCATTTAAAATCCGAGTCAAGACGGCAGCACCTATGGTCATGATAACTGAGCTGAGAACAGCGACAGCGCCACCTTTGTGAAAACAAAACAAAAAAATCCCTTTCCAAACGAAAATGTATGCAAAGATATAACTATCTTTCATGTCAACGATTTAATGAAGTTTTATTTTCATAATTTTAAAGAATAGTTACCTTATTATATCGTACTAATATAAATAAATAATTCCATTACAAAATGAAATATATATGATTGTATAAAATGTTTAATTACCTGGCAAGAAGTTAATTTCACAATGAGACCAATGCGTTAAAGGGCAGATATCAAATATATTTTGTTGATTTGTTTATTTCATATTAAAATAGCACTAACAGTGATACTTAAAATGGGAATTTCAGGTTTTTTAAAGAAACACTTCAGCAATTTATTGGAGGCAGATAATAGAAAAGATTTTAAATGATGTTAATATTATTTTAAATTCAAATAACTATAGTTGGCAAAAAAGGGATTATCTCATTTATACTGGTACGGTCATTTGGGCCAAAATTTTATAGAATATAGAATGTTCTACGAAATGTTACAATAATAAAATCTCACTTTTTTCACAAGCTGTTTTAGCTGTGTTTAACTTGTAACCTTCACTGCATTTACATAACTTTTCGGTGGGGCATTTGGCTGTGTACGCAGGTGCTGGACAATCTGCAGCTGTGGTACACGTTTTTCCTTCCACTGTAGCTAATTTAAATTAAATTATTCCGTTAAACTTATTAAATTTAATTTCAGTATTATTAAAAGTGACTGAAGTTATAAGCGATGAATTGGCATGATGGTTTAACCTTTTAAAACTAAGGATAGTAAACCAAAACCTGTTTTCATTTTTTTTACCCTTATATTTCCACCTATAAAAACCCTGGAGTTTCCATTAAACCTCCAAAAATTGCACCATATCCTATACCACCACTGCCTCTCTCTCACTCCATTTCTCTTTCTCTTTCTCAATCTCTCTCTCTCTCTCTTTCTCTCTCTGCTCTAGGTGAGAAATTCCTACGGCTCGATCTCAGTTACATATAAAATTATATTATATTTTCTTAAATAAATAATGTATTTAAATTGTGTCGGAAAATGATAATTAGGACTGATTTATTGACTTTCAAAATAAATTTGTATTGTTATTACTGAAGTAATAATATAGTCACTAAAGAATATTCGGATGAAAACTTAAGATAATAACATCTTACTTTGTTCAAAGACTTTACTTGCATTGGTCTTTAGTAAGGCTCGTCTTATTTCGTTTCAGTTATTGATATACTTAGATAGCACTCAAATAATAAAAATAATAATAATGATAATAAAGTACTTTCCAAAAACACAATCCGTCCTTAATTAAGGCTCGAAGCGCGGTACAAAGTCAACCATGTAAAACAATTTTTTTTTTCAAATTAAAATATACAAAAATCAAAAATACAAAATCAACATGCAAGCCAATGGACAATAGAAACAAATATATATCTAGGATTTTGGGCAAGCTGGAATCCACCCAGCAGGTGAATGCGAAAATGATGGGTTTTCCACTCATATATTGAGCAATGTGGAATATTGAAGCTGCCTGATGACAAGGATCCATACAAAGGATGTTGTTAAGTCTGTTATTGCAGATTTTGTTTTTATGATAGCGTTCCGCATGGGAGGCTCTTTACCTCATATAGTTGAAATTTTTTTTCATAGCTTTTATGCCTGCAACTATGACTTATATTAATATTCAAATACTGAATACTATTATGATTTTTTACGTCAATGAGCGTGTTTTAGATTGATTTTCTATTTTATTTCATCCATTAAATTAATAAAGTATGTTTTATACATTCACAATAATTAATTCGTACAGTTTTAGGTCTATGTTGATGCATGATTAATACATAAAGTAGTATGTGTAGAGAACATACTACTTTATGAATTTTTCTATCGTAAAATAAAAATAAAAAGGAAGACTTACTTTTTTGGGGTGCTGTAAAGGATTTAAAAAAGAATTCAATTAACAAGTTAAAACAAGTAAATTTAATTTTATATCATATAACTCACGAACAGATCTAATCTGCTTTAAACTTCATTATGTTGCAATAATATAAAATGCTAGGCTATTTATGACAATACACCTGTAAATTTAGAAAATAACTTATAAATAAAAGTATTTATATTATTAGCTGTGAGACTGAACAGGACGGACAAAATGCAGATATGTGTATAAAGTGTTGCTAAATGTACGAAAATAATTCATTGATATGAAAAAGACCGTGAAATAAAATCTTGATTATATAAGGAAGCATTTGTTTCTATGTAGAGTCACTGAAACATTTAAATATGTTAAGTTTTAAATTGTTATTATTTTGTCATATTCTTTTTGAGAATAAAAAATCATAAATTGAAATCTATTAAATAGTCTAACATAATCATGCAGTAATTTTTATGTAAATACTAGCGAGTACCCGGCATGCGTTGCAATGCCACTCAAAGAAAGAAAAATGGTTGCATGTTAATTATGTTTTTTCAAGAGCTTTTAAATACTCAAAGTTTTTCTATCTGGTATATACACGAATAAATCAGAAGATTTTCCGACGCCAGAGCAGGCCACATACATCTGTCCATGGGAGAAGCATGGGTTTTCAGAATTTAGTCCGCAAACTTGTAGCGATTGTCCCTGTTCTTTGTAGATAGTCATTGTAGACGCGTGTCTCATCGGAAACTGTAGGCGTTTGAATTCAAATAGCATATCTGTTGGAATCATAGGGGTGAATGGCAAAAGTACATCACCTAGTTTAAATTTTCATTCTAAAATAGTAACGTCAATTGAACCAATTTTGGAAGATTCATTTGAACAAATGTACCGTACCTAATGCTTCGATATCAAAGTACGTTTCTCGTTGCAAATCAAGAGCGAAACGTTTGTTTGCATATCAATTCCGAGAGGTCATTCCCAACTAATGAATAATCAAATATGAATAGTATTTCATGGCACTGACTTTCTTATTCGAATTTCTCAATTTGATGTCAAATGATATCCATCTTCTCATTGCCAAAATAAAATAATATTGCAATCAATCGTATTAGTGATGAGTTTCTGAGACTCGCTGAACATCCCCACTTCTGCGATGAAGAATTATATCACGTGAGTTAAATTCTTCGCCAATTATAACGATCGCCACTTCATCAATTGTTGGTGCATTGTATTGTCTTTTATGTTGGCCGACAGGTGTTTAGTCTGCTCTAACTATGACTTTGTATTCATCAGTCGGCATATTTTCAAGTGCAACTCTGAACATTTAAATTAATTCGTTGTGTTGCATTAATAACGTTTGCAGTGCAGCGACGATTTCTCGTTTAGTGCCCGTATTGATATGACAACGTTGATGAAGTGTTCATCAGTATTCCCCATGAAATTATGTTAAGACATTTGTGATCTGTGTTTGGCATTGGCATAAGAGATCATACACGATAGTAAATTTGGCCTTGCACTTTACTTTAAATGTTGGCATGCAATTCTCGAGCACGATATTTGTTGCACCGAACAATGTCATTTGGAAACATGAATTGCATTTGCGTATGTTTGCCAAGAAATGTTTCGATTGGCTATTGTCACCTGATACCAACGTTGATAATGGTTACGATGGTGAATGTAATTCTGGCAATTTCATTTTCCCATCCGCGCAGCAAATTCCCGGTGTTTCATTTTTAAATTTGAGGGCACAGCAATACACGCATAATTGATCTATTTTTCAAATAAACCACACTTGGATTAAGACTGTAATCATAATTACCATCGTAATGGAATGTACTAAGGTTTAATTCAGCGTGCAGTGTTCGCCTGGATCGAGCATTGCGTACTTTATCGGAATCCAGTCTTGTTTCTCGCTGCTCGAATGATTCAGACAAACGGGTTTCAGCATTGCTTACTCGGCCGGTTTTGAGTCTTGGTTTCTATTGCTCGACCGTTTCAGGTGAACGGTATTGAGCATTGCGTACTCGAGTGGATTCTAGTCTTGCTTTCCGTTGCTCAACAGTTTCGAAAGATCGGGACTACTTTTCCTTTCGTGCTTGAGGTTTAGATAGACCCACACATTTTTGTTTGGGTGGAATAATTGATTTGACAGCGAAATTATTGCTTTGTGACATCTGTTGTTAGCAATGGTATTTCCCAACTAACACAACTTGTTAGGTCACAAACAAAATGAAATATCGCTGTTTGTATATGATTCAATTAATTTACAATATTCCTAACGCTCATAATTTTCACACGTAAGGATCTCCCATCTTTTTACATGAAAACCTCGCACAATAGGTACGTTCATTGTTGGCAGGAGATTTCCAGTTGTATAGTTTCACAATAATTTGTAAATCGTAAATTCCAGCGGTAAAAAAATTCCCATAGTTAAATTACCATTTAATTACTTGAGAAACCATCGATTCATGTAAAATGTATTTACATAACACAAAACAACTCTTAAATTATAAGACTCTATTCAAGAAATACTCTTAGTTGAAAAAAAACAACAACGCGATTTCGATGTCATTTCCGATTCTAAAATACGTCACAAAATTCAAGCTTATTTATACACATAACAAAAATACTCTCTACACTAAAAATGCAAAAACGTGTTTTCTCTGCTTTACTACAAATGTGTAATTTGTTCAAGAACGGTTGTGTTGATAGCTCCGTTTTAAATGATATTGATCAAGCTCATTTAAGAAAATAAAACGAATTTAGGGTCCCAGCCCTAATTGGAATATTGTACAATGGATGTACTAAATTTGACAAATTTGCTGGCGTATTCAGCTCCATCCACACATGCAATAGCTCTGTTTGAAATTATAGTTATAAAGCTCTTAGAAGAAAATATGAAATTAGGGTCACTGGCCCAAACGGAATATTGTAAAATGTTTTTTTCTAATTTAGAAACATTTGCGGTAGTGCGCATTTCACTTGACCCAGTTTTATCACAATCGATTGAATGGTATAGAAATGCATACGATAATTATATAGATAATAGAAGTGTGGAAAACGAATTTAGGGCCAGTCGCCACAAATGGAAATTGTAGAATTGTTGTATTACTTCAGAAACCTACTTAATATGTCACACACTCAATTTAATATCACTATTTGTATTTGATTAAAAAGCTATCCATCCATGCATTAGCTCT
>CAXITT010000092.1:607451-648519 GCA_964033795.1 Lymnaea stagnalis | reverse complement strand
TCTGTTTGAAATTATAGTTGTATAGCTTAAAATTATAGTTGTATAGCTTATATAGAAAAAACGAACATAGGACCCCTGGCTAAAAACGGAGTATTTTAAAATGGTTGTAATAATTTAAGAAACCTTTGTGGGCGGGCGCGCGCACAACATCTCTCTAAAATTTTATCGCATTGTAATAATGTAGAGGAGCGCATACGGAAATTATTTTTTTTTAAGCTCCTAATGTACGGAAAAAAACACGAATTTGGGGCGATTGCCAAAAAAAAAACGGAATATTTTAGTAGAGTTATAATGGCTTAGAAAAATGCTCTGGCTTGGACAACAACTCACCTCAGTTTTATCGCAAGCGCTTGAATGATGTAGGAGCGCATGCGGTTTAAAATTATATTTATATAGCTCATTTTGTAAGAAACAAACATAGGGCCCCTGGCTCAACACTGAATATTTTAAAACGGTTATAGTAATTTAAGAACCTTTGTGGGCGATAGAACAACATGTCACTAAATTTTTATCTGAATTTCTGAAAAATGGTATAGGAAAGTTATTTTTTACAAAGCGCATATAAGAAAAAATAAGAATTTGGGTCAACGGCCCAAAACGGAATATTTTGAAAGTGTTGTAATGAATGGTTATGTTTATAGATAACAACTCGTTAAAGTTTTGTCGCAATCGCGTTAATGGTGCAGGAGCGCATACGGTTTGAATTTATATTTATATTGCTCGTATAAGAAAAAAACGTAAATAAGGCCGCTGGCTAAAATTGGAATATTTTGAAAAGTTTATATCAATTTAAAAACCTCTGCGGCCGTGCTTCAACATCTCACCAAAGTTTTACGTTTTATTGCAATCGGATAAATGGCGTAGGAGTGCATATGAAAATTCTTTTTTACAAAGCTCATATTAGAAAAAATACGAATTAAGGGCCAACGGCCGAAAACAGAATGTTTTTAAAAGTGTTTAAATAACACAGTAAAATGCACTGGCGCATGGACAACAACTCACCAAGTTGTGTAGCAATCGCATGATTGGTGTAGGAGCGCATACGGTTTGAAAATATATTTATATAGCTCATATAAGGAAAAACGAATATGAGGGCCCTGGCTCAAAAATGAATACTTTAAAACGGTTGTAATTATTTAGAAACCTTTATAGAAAAGCTTGCAACATGTCACCAAGGTTTTATCGGAATCGGATAAATGGCGTAGGAGCGCATATGAAAATTATTTTGTACAAAGCTCATATAAGAAAAAATACGAATTAAGGGCCAAAAGCCGAAAACAGAATGTTTTTAAAAGTGTTTAAATAACACAGTAAAATGCACTGGCGCATGAACAACAACTCACTAAGTTTTGTAGCAATCGCATGATTGGTGTAGGAGCGCATACGAGACATACAGACAGACATACATACAAACATTCATTTTTATATTTATATACTAGCGAGTACCCGGCATGCGTTGCAATGCCACTCACAGAAAGAAAGTGTTTGCATGTTAATTATGTTTCTTCAAGAGCTTTTGAATACTCAAAGTTTTTCTTGTTTTGCCATCTGGTATATACACGAATAAATCAGAAGATTTTCCGACGCGAGAGCAGGCCACATACATCTGTCCATGGGCGAAGCATGGGTTTTCCAAATTTAGTCCGCAAACTTGTAGCGATTGTCCCTGTGCTTTGTAGATAGTCATTGTAGACGCGTGTCGCATCGGAAACTGTAGGCGTTTGAATTCAAAGGGCATATCTGTTGCAATCATTGGGGTGAATGGCAAAAGTACATCACCTAGTTTAAATTTTCCATTTAAAATAGTAACTTCAATGGAACCAATTTCGGAATATTCATTTGAAAAAATATGAATAGTATTTCATGGCACTGTCTTTCTTATTCGAATTTCTCAATTTGATGTCAAAATGATATCCATCTTCTCCTTGCCAAAATAAAATAGGATATTGCAATCAAACGTATGAGCGATGAGTTTCTGAGACTCGCTGAACATCAACACTTCTGCGATGAAGAATTATATCACTTGAGTTAAATTCTTTGCCAACTATAATGATCGCCACTTCATCAATTGTTGGTGCATTGTATTGTCTTTCATGTTGGCCGACAGGTCTGCTCTAACTATGACTTTGTATTCATCAGTCGGCATCTTTTCAAGTGCAACTCTATACATTTGAATTAATTCGTTGTGTTGCAAAAATAACGTTTGCATTGCAGCGACAATTTCTCGTTTAGTGACCGTATTGATATGACAACGCTGATCGATTTGCTCATCAGTATTCCCCATGATATCATTTGAAGACATTTGTGATCTGTCTTTGGCATTGGCATCAGAGATCCTACACGATGGTAAATTTAGCCTTTCACTTTACTTTAAATGTTGGCATGTAATTCTCGCGCACGATATTTGTTGCACCGAACGATGTCATTTGGAAACATGAATTGCATTTGCGTATGTTTGCCAAGAAATGTTTCGATTGGCTATTGTCACCTGATACCAACAATGATAATGGTTTTGATGGTGAATGTAATTCTCACACGTTAGGATCTCCCATCTTTTTACATGAAAACCTCGCACAATATGTACGTTCATTGTTGGCAGGAGATTTCCAGTTGTATAGTTTCTCATTAATTTATAAATCGTAAATTCCAGAGGTAAAAAATGACCATAGTTCAATATCTACGCTGTCAAGTGTGTTATTTAATTACTTGAGAAACCATCGATTGGTGTAAAATGTATTTACATAACACAAAACAACTCCGAAATTATAAGACTCTATTCAAGAAATACTCTTAGTTGAAAAAAAAAACGCGATTTCGATGTCATTTCCGATTCTAAAATGCGTCACAAAATTCAAGCTTATTTATACACATAACAAAAATACTCTCTACACTAAAAATGTAAAAACGTGTTTTCTCTGCTTTACTACAAATGTGTCATTTGTTCAAGGGCGGTAGTGTTGATATCTTCGTTATAAATTATATTGATGAAGCTCATTTAAGAAATAAATTGAATTTAGGGTCCCCAGCCCTAATTGGAATATTGTACAATGGATGTACTAAATTTGAAAAATTTGCCGGCGGATTCAGCTACTTCCACACATGCAATAGCTCTGTTTGAAATTATAGTTACAAAGCTCTTAGAAGAAAATATGAAATTAGGGTCACTGGCCCAAACGGAATATTGTAAAATGTTTTTTTCTAATTTAGAAACATTTTCGGTAGTGCGCATTTCACTTGACCCAGTTTGATCACAATCGAATGAATGGTATAGAAATGCATACTATAATTATATAGATAATAGAAGTGTGGAAAACGAATTTAGGACCCCCCTCCACAAATGGAATATTGTAGAATTGTTGTATTACTTCAGAAACCTACTTAATATGTCACACACTCAATTTAATATCACTATTTGTATTTGATTAAAAAGCTATCCATTCATGCTTTAGCTCTGTTTGAAATTATAGTTGTATAGCTTAAAATTATAGTTGTATAGCTTATATAGAAAAAACGAACATAGGACCCCTGGCTAAAAACGGAGTATTTTAAAATGGTTGTAATAATTTAAGAAACCTTTGTGGGCGGGCGCGCGCACAACATCTCTCTAAAATTTTATCGCATTGTAATAATGTAGAGGAGCGCATACGGAAATTATTTTTTTTTAAGCTCCTAATGTACGGAAAAAAACACGAATTTGGGGCGATTGCCAAAAAAAAAACGGAATATTTTAGTAGAGTTATAATGGCTTAGAAAAATGCTCTGGCTTGGACAACAACTCACCTCAGTTTTATCGCAAGCGCTTGAATGATGTAGGAGCGCATGCGGTTTAAAATTATATTTATATAGCTCATTTTGTAAGAAACAAACATAGGGCCCCTGGCTCAACACTGAATATTTTAAAACGGTTATAGTAATTTAAGAACCTTTGTGGGCGATAGAACAACATGTCACTAAATTTTTATCTGAATTTCTGAAAAATGGTATAGGAAAGTTATTTTTTACAAAGCGCATATAAGAAAAAATAAGAATTTGGGTCAACGGCCCAAAACGGAATATTTTGAAAGTGTTGTAATGAATGGTTATGTTTATAGATAACAACTCGTTAAAGTTTTGTCGCAATCGCGTTAATGGTGCAGGAGCGCATACGGTTTGAATTTATATTTATATTGCTCGTATAAGAAAAAAACGTAAATAAGGCCGCTGGCTAAAATTGGAATATTTTGAAAAGTTTATATCAATTTAAAAACCTCTGCGGCCGTGCTTCAACATCTCACCAAAGTTTTACGTTTTATTGCAATCGGATAAATGGCGTAGGAGTGCATATGAAAATTCTTTTTTACAAAGCTCATATTAGAAAAAATACGAATTAAGGGCCAACGGCCGAAAACAGAATGTTTTTAAAAGTGTTTAAATAACACAGTAAAATGCACTGGCGCATGGACAACAACTCACCAAGTTGTGTAGCAATCGCTTGATTGGTGTAGGAGCGCATACGCTTTGAAAATATATTTATATAGCTCATATAAGGAAAAACGAATGTGAGGCCCCTGGCTCAAAATTGAATAATTTAAAACGATTGTAATAATTTAGAAATGTTTATAGACATGCTCGCAACATTTCACCAAAGTTTTATATGAATCGGATAAATGGCGTAGGAGAACATGTGGAAAATATTTTACAAAGCTCATATTAGTAAAAAAACGAATTAAGGGCCAACGGCTAGAAACGAAACACTTTATAAGGTTTTTAATGACTCAGTTAAATGGCCGGTTATGTGGAAAATAACTGTTTAAAGTTTTGTTGCAATCGCATGAATGGTGTAGGAGCGCATACGAGACATACAGACAGACAGACATACAAACATTCATTTTTATATATATAGAAGATATAGATGGTTGCTTATTTGTTTTATATTTTATTTAAAAGTGGTTTTTATTGCTACAAATTTCACCCTATCTTTTTGTTGAATTGATGGATTGTATTAACATAAAGAAATACTAATTTGTAATGTATGTTGGATGAAACATGTTTTCTGCAAGAATAAATAATATATCATTTGCAATAAGAAAAAAAATATACATAAATATTACAGAAAGTATAATATTAAAGAATATCTGATGAAATGATGTGAGAATAAAATATTACCTATTTCACACGCTGTTTTAGCTGTGTTTAACTGGTAACCTGCACTGCATATACAGATCTTTTCGGCGGGGCATGTGCCTGTGTACTCAGGAGCTGGACACTCTGTATTTGACGCACACGTTTTTCCTTCCACTGTAGTTAATTGAGAGAAAATAAATCTGTTACTACTTTCTCAATGAGATACATTTCAGTTATTCGCCATGAATTGCAATGATTATTTTTTAAGGTAAAACAAATGCTGGTTAACCACCACCAGTTTTCATTTTCATGACCCTTATATTTTCACCCTCAGGAATTTGCGCTTTACGGGACTCCAACTCCAGGTTGAATTCAGAGTTTCCTTTTCTTAGAAGAGTTGCCGACCAACATTAACGAGTCTCATCCACCCGGGGTGATGTTTTTGCTTGACTTGCCTTTGGCTGGACTTGAACACCAGACCACCAACTTGAGGTTTGCTCAGTTTAGACCATTTGGCCACCCAGCCGATGACAATTCCTGCAACCGAACCCATCCCTAGTCGTCTTGACGTAGAGTCTTGCCTCTGGATACGGTGAACTCGGACGAGAGAGTGAGGTAGACGCCACGCAATTCTTCTTCACTTTAAATAAAGTCATCCGCGCAAGTCAACAGTCACCTGACGATCCTCGACGGACGAACAATATAGATTTTCACCCTGAAAACCCCAATAGTTTACATTAGCACTCCATTTTTGGACCCTATCCTATACCACTATTGCCTCGCATTATCGTTTATTTCTCTATTTCTATCTCGTTCTCTCTGTCTGTCTCTCTCTCTCTCTCTCTTTCTCTCTCTCTCTCTCTCTCTCTCTCTCTCTCTACTCTAAGTTTGAAGTTCCTAAGGCTCGTTCTCAGGTGTAAATAAAAATGTATTTGAATTCCATGCATAAATATTGTATTTAACATGCTGTCGAAAAACGACAATTAGGACTGATTTATTGACTTTCAAACTAAATTTGTATTGTGATTATAGAAGTAATAATATAGTCACTACAGAATATTCGAATAAAAGATTAGGATAATCTCATCTTACTTTGTCCAAAGACTTTACTTGCTGTATTGGTCTTTAATAGGCTCGTCTTATTTCGTTTCAGTTATTAATACAGCAATAATATTTCACTAGAACTCAAATACTGAAAGAACCTGAGGGCGAGGATTCATACAAATTTCTCAAGGTTTATCACATGATCTCTAAATTTTTTGCTCAGAATAATGTCCTAAAATACAGGGATTTCACCTCACCCAACTGAATTTTTTTGAACACTTTTTATGGGAAGAGAAACCGTGTTGAAAAGTTAACATTGAAGAAGTCGTTGTTCTTTCAAAAAATTGCTTGATTTCCTCACCCTTTTTTTAAAAAAATAGTAGTTTTACTTTCATGTATAAGTTCTCTGAAAATATATCGCTGTATTGTACCCAGTACTTTGAGTGCCATCCAGATAGTGTGAAGGCTATTATTTTTTTTATGCCATAATTCTTATAGAACATTACAAATAAAAAGATTTCTTCTTAGTGGGGTCTTCACCTTTTAGTTACTTTGACGTTTGGTAGATTGATACTTTATGTTATTTGTGAATATGATGCTTTTGATAAAAAGGCCGTAGTCAATAAATAACAAATATAGTTTGAGTCACACTACCTTCCCGACTTTCCTTCCCCTAAATGATTGCATAGTTAATTAGATTACAATGCATTGTGCGATGATGTATCGAAAATTGCGATTACAAGGCAGGGAGAATATTTTATTTGCAGTTGTGGTCATTAGTTAAAATAATATATGCTATATCATTATGAAGCGCCATATATTTGTATGCAGAAGTCTAAAGAGTTCCCTAAGAGCACACAATTTACAATTTGATGCAAGACTACACACCACATTTATGAAAGAAATAGCAGTGGTGGGTGGAAGTTCAAAAGTCATTATTAGGCAAGAGTTAAAAATAAATATAATTGCATTACGTGAATGTATTAGTAAAATATTTTGATTTAGCTTTAAACATAGAAAACCTCAACCACTATATGTCAAATTGGAAATTATTTATCATCCTTTGAATAGTCAGATACTCTGCCAAAACAGTCAGAAACATAGTCGGAGAGAAGTCAGAACAGGCATAAGAGTAAAAGACAACAGGGAGGCTCTTTACCTCATATAGTTGAAAGTTTAAAAAAAAAAGATTTTATGTCTACAACTTTGCATTATATGAATATTAAAATTTAGAAGTACGTTCATGATTTTTAATGTCATTTAGCGTATTTTACATTGATTTTCTATTTTATTGCATGATGTAAATTAAGAAAGTATGTTTATACATTCACTATAATTGATGATTCGTTTCCTTGTAGTGAACGTCGTAAAGTTTTACTTTTGTGTTGATGCATGATTGATACATCAATTAGTAAGAGTAGTGGACAAGCGTTGCTTTTCCTGCTACCATTTTTTTTCTTTCTTTTATTGTGTTGACTAATTTTATTAATATAAGGCTGTAATGTTTATGAAATCAATAAATATTTAAAGTAAATGTCTTTGAAATGTATATTTTATTAAACATGCTTTCTGAAAAGCATAAATGGTATATCATTTGGTATAAGAAAAGATATTTATAAATATTACAGGAAGTATAACATAGAAAAATATTCTGACTAAATTTTGTAATAATCAGATCTTACATTTTTCACAAGCTGTTTTAGCTGTGTTTAAATGGTAACCTGCACTGCATACACAGATCTTTTCGGCGGGGCATGTGCCTGTGTACTCAGGTGTTGCGCAATCTGTATTTGACTGGCAACTTTTTCCTTCCGCTGTAGCAAATTGAAAAGAAAAAATACGTTAATACTTTGTCAATAAGATTAATTTCAGGTTTATTAAAAGTGACTGAAGTTATAAGCGATAAATTGCAATTATTTTTTAACTGCTAAAACTAAGGATGGTAAACGAAAACTGGTTTTTATTTTAATGACACTAATATTTCCACCTTTACAAACCATCATCTTTTACATTAACACTCCCATCACTGCACCTTATCTTATACCACAATAGCCTCTCACTCACACTCTTTCTATATTACTCTCTCACTCTGTCTCTCTCTCTTTCTTTCTTTCTTTCTCTCAATCTTTATCTCTTTCTCTATCTCTCACTTCTAAGGCTTCATCTAAATTGTAAATGAAAATGTATTACAATTCCTTGCATAAATACTGTATCTAACATGCAATCGGAAAACTCTAATTAGGACAGATTTTATTGACTTTAAAACAAAAGTTGTATTTGTTGAAAAATTATGATATCCGGATAGCAACTTGGAATGTACCTAGTTTATACAGAGCAGATGCCTTGGCCCGCGACAGTGACGAATTTTTAAGTTATAGAATCTTGATTTGCAGCATTGCAGGAGATTTGATCGAAAGACTCAGATATGCTAAATACTAAGGAATATAAAATATTATTCAGCGGAAACAACACAAACACCTTTAGAACAAGGCTTGCGATCAAAAGAGAGACAGTAAATGCAGTCATTTGGTTTAAACCAGTGAGTGAAAGATTATGCTCCATAAGGATTAGAGGAAAAATGTTTAACATCACGTTAATCTGCACACATGCTCCAACAGAAGATACAGATGAAAGCATGAAGGAAACTTTCTACGAAACACTGGAAAGACTATTTGATGAGGCTCCACGCCATGATATCAAAATAGTCCTTGGCGATTTCAATGCGAAAATTGGGAAAGAACTAGTCTACAGACCAATAATCAGAAAGGAAAGTCTGCATAATAAGATCAATGACAACGGAAAACGTCTTATAGACTTTGATATTGGAAAAAGAATAACAATCAGTAGCACAGTATTCCAACATAAACAAATAAATAAGCGACATGGATATCTCCAGATGGATTTACCCGTAATCAAATTGACCACGTACTCATCGACCGGAAATAAGGCTAGGACATTTTAGATGTGCAAAGTTGTAAAGGGGCTGACATAGACTCAGACCACATACTTTTTAGAATCAAATATAAACAAATAATTTGTAACATCCACAATAAACATAATAAAGAGAAAAACAGTACAATAGTCAGAAATTGAGTAAGGGCCCAAAAAATTCTGAGAAATATCAACAGAAGATGGAAAAATACAATAGAATTATCCAGAAGAAAATCAGCCAGTAACGTTGATATAAACATGCAATTGGAAACGATGAAGCAAATAGTTAAAATTGTAAAATAGGAAATGATTTGATTTATACCGATAGTGAAAATAACAGGATGGTATGATACAGAATGCAAAGAACTTATAGATAAAAGAAACAAAGCTCGGCTAATGATGCTGCAAAAGGAGACAAGAATAACACGGCAATTATAAATATAGCAAGAATGGTGGGCTGCAAAATTTGCAGAAAAAAAAAAACGTGTTTGGGAAAAATTTAAAATAGTAGATATAGAAGAGTATCCAAAAAAAGAAAGAGGTGTGAGTGGAATGTACATGAAGATGAAGCAGGGAAATAACGGATTTTCAAGCAAGATCCAACATATGTGAAAGTATGGATGGAGAATTGATCACAGAGAGCAGTAGATTATTAGAGAGATTGGCACAACACTTTGAAGGCTTACTGAATGGCTCAGGTGGAGGAAAAAATGAGGATAACACTCCGCTACAAGGAGGACCGGACCCACCGGACAACCAACCAACATTAAATGAAATAAAATGTAATCTCCAGCATGAAAAAAAGCCCCATCAATAGACCTCATTTCTGCAGAACTGATAAAGCTACGTGGTAACGAACTGCATAGGCAAATACACAAACTTACATCTAGAATCTGGCAGGACGAAGAAATGCCAATTGAATGGGTCACGACACTCATAATCCCCATTCACAAAAAAGGATCTAAGTTGATCTGCTAAAACTATAGAGGAACCTCTCTTCTTAATGTATTGTACACAATCCTTACAAAACTTATAGCGAGAAAACTGAAAAAGTATATTGAACAGATCCTAGAGGACTATCAATGTGGGTTCCAATGGAATAGGTCAACCACGGATCATATTTTTTCTATAAGATGTCTCCTGGAGAAATGTTACGAATATAACATCGACATACAACAACGATATGTGGAGTACAAAACAGCATACGATAGCGTAAACAAGAAGTAACAAGCTTACTCGGCTCATACATATGACAATGGCCAACTCCAAAAGTGGAATCAAGGTGCAGGGAGAATACTCAAGGGAGTTCCCATTTAATCGGGCCATCAGACAAGGAGACCCACTAATCATGTATTCTGTTTAACATTACGCTAGAAAATGTTATTAGGAGCATACACGTGAGCACCAGTGGAACCATAACAAATTACTTCCAGGGAGATAGTACAGTACAACGACCATCAGGGACCTTATATAGCCAACCATTGCAGTACCATGCATATGCAGACGATATAGCGCTACAAGGTAGAATGACATAATTTAATCATTCAAGGAACTTAAGAATGCCTCAGTCAAAGCTGGTCGTGATATAAATGAACTGAAGACAAAATATATGATATTGTCAAGAAATTCCCATACGGATGATACATTCAAAATAAACAACCACAAATTTGAGAGAGTGGCTACATTCAAATATTTAGGGGCAACTATACACGAGCACAATGAGATAATGTTGGAGGTTAAAGAAAGGATAATTGCAGGCAACCTCACCTATTTCAGCCTACAAAAGCTACTGGGAAAAACAAACTTAATTGGTTCCTCAAGGGGACAAGAAAGTCAATATACACCACTACCATAAGACCAGTAGTAACGTACGCTAGCGAGACCTGGATCCTTAACAGAAAAGCATAGACCCCTCAACATAAGGGAGAGGAGAATCCTCCAAAAAATATACGGTCCACTAAGAGAAAATGATGTCTGGAGAATCCGTACAAACCAAAAACTTGTTCAAAGACCCATTCATAGTCAGAATGATAAAAGCAGGCAGACTAAGCCTGTGACCATGTTGTACATGTGGAGGACAGACGCGTTGCCAGTGAACAATGTGGGCAATGGTTCCATCGTCAATGCCAAAGCATCGACACTTCTAATTACAACCAACATGCTAAAAATTCTGACGTGCCATGGCACTGTACTGTCTGCGGCTGCCAGATTAACCAGTCTGTGTTTGACCCACATAGTGCAGGGACAGACTCTACCTTCCCAGATTTCTCTCTGAACCACTCAATCTCCACACCAAGAGACATTCGAAGTTTTCAACCACCACACTGCTCTACTCCTATGCGCTGCAGTCAACAAGACAAATGGAGACACAGGCCATTGCGCATATTAAATGTAAACTTCCAGTCTGCAAGTGGTAAGCGAGTAGCGATAGCTAACCTAATTAACAGCCCAAAACCCGACATCATCTTGGGCACAGAAACATGGCTGAATCCCTCCATAGCAAACGCAGAGGTTGTACCAGATATATACAAAGTATTTCGTCGAGACAGAAAAGACAGAGGAGGAGGAGTGCTTGTTGCAGTCCATCACAACTTGGACTGCCACGCTGTTCCAGAACTCGATGTTGACGACTGCGAGATCCTGTGGGTAAAATTGAAACTAAAGGGTAGACGCACACTCTACGTGTGTGCCTATTATCGACCAAATACAGCAGATGAACCAAGCCTGAGGAGGTTCGAGGTATCGCTTCACAGAGCAACACAGTCAAAAAACGCTTTTCTCCTTATAGGGGGGGATTTTAACTTTCCTGGTTGGAATTGGCAGATTCCTGCCTTGAAGCCCAAGTCCCCATACCCTGTTCTACACTCAGAATTCATGGAGATAATTAACAACCATGGTCTGGAACAGCTGGTTAAAGAACCCACGAGGGGGGAAAACACTCTTGACCTACTCCTCACCAATTGTCCACATCGTGTCCAAAAAGTTGAGGTCATCCCCGGGATTTCGGACCACAGCATTCCTTATTGTGAATTTCAGGTCAACACACTAAAAATGAAACAAATCATTCGAGAAATCCCAATTTATGCCAAGGCAGACTGGGATGGCCTAAGGATTGCAACCACAGAGCTAAGCTCAAACATGAAGGTGATTCAAGGTACAGCGACAACAGACGAGCTGTGGGTGAAGTTCAAGACTACAATCACTGATGCAGTGAAGAAATTTATACCACACCAAATCACCAAACCTAGGATAAATCAGCCATGGGTCACGGCTGAAATCCGTAGGCTCATCCACAGGAGAGACCGCCAATACAAACGCATGAAGAAAAATGGCTCGATGGAACTGAGAGAGGAGGTACTGAGACTCCGCCGAACCATTCAACGCTTATTGCGTAGATCGTATTGGAACTACATGAACGGCATCTTCTCAGAGGAAGACACCCCGACCAAAGATGTCAAGAACAAGCGCTTCTGGAGCTATGTGAAACACCAAAAGTCCTCAAACGCTGGAGTTTCCCCCTTGAGGTGGGATGGCCAATTGACATCTGACCCAAAAGCACAGGCGGAGATACTCAATCAGCAGTTCCAGTCGGTCTTTGGTGACGGTAGAGAGTACTCTGAGACTGAGTTCCTTCTGAAGACCAAAATGATGAACAGAGCCTATCCTATCATGGGAGATATCCAGATATCAGAACAAGGTGTGTTTGCCCTCCTCAATACCATTAACCCTTACAAAGCATGTGGTCCTGACAACATTAAACCACGAGTGCTCAAAGAATTAGCCAAAGAAATCGCTCCTGCACTGACAATCCTCTTCCAATCGTCACTATGCACAGGAAATGTTCCAGCAGACTGGAGGACAGCGCATGTCACTCCAATTTACAAGAAAGGGGAGCATTCCGACCCTGCCAACTATCGTCCGATATCCCTCACTAGCGTCGTCTGCAAATTGTTGGAGCACATAATCGTAAGCTCTGTCATGAAGCATCTTGAAAGCCAAAATATACTCAATGACTGTCAACATGGCTTCCGAGTCAATAGGTCATGTGAGACCCAGCTTCTCGAATTTGTAGAAGACTTGATGACCAATCTGAAGAACCACAAGCAGACTGACGTGCTAGTAATGGACTTCGCAAAAGTATTTGACCGGGTGAATCATAGTTTGCTTCTACACAAACTCCAGATCTATGGGATTCAAGGCACCACTAAAACATGGATCTCTAGCTTCCTCAGCAACCGACGCCAAGCAGTAGTGGTGGGCGGTACAAGCTCCTCCTTTGTTAATGTGAAGTCAGGGGTCCCCCAGGGATCAGTCCTGGGCCCCTGTTTGTTCCTAGCATACATTAATGACCTACCGGAGAAACTGACATCACAGGCAAGACTGTTCGCAGAAGACACAGGAGTGTATAGGACGATCGCCAACAGATCTGATCAGGACCAGCTACAACAGGATCTCAATCTGTTAGCTGAGTGGGAGATGAGCTGGGACATGGAATTTCACCCTGCCAAGTGCCAGAAACTATCAATCTCTAGAAGTTGTACTCCTCTACACCACCAATACGAACTGCACGGCCATATACTTGAGCAAGTTTCCTCCGTAAAGTACATGGGTGTTACCATTCAAAGAGAGGTCCGCTGGGACGAGCATATTAACAATGTATGTAACCAAGCAAACCAAGCCCTGGGGTTCTTAAGGCGAAATCTAAAGATTGGCAACTCCTGTGTGAAAGAAAGAGCATATAAAGCCTTTATCCGTCCGATTTTAGATTATGCATCTTCAGTCTGGGACCCATTTACCCAGAAGAGCATTGACAGGTTGGAGGCGGTCCAGCGACGAGCAGCACGCTTTGTCCTAAACCGCTACAGGAATACCTCTAGTGTTGGCAGCATGCTAGAAACACTAGGCTGGTCACCATTGGAGAAACGACGACGACAATCCAGGCTCTCCATGATGTACAAGATAAATAATGGGCTGGTCCACTGTTCCAGTATTAAACAGAAACTCGTCCCTCTCCCCCATAGACAGCGACGAGGCCATGACAGGCAATTCAGGCTCATACCAGCAAGAAGCCAGTATAGGAGCTGCTCATTCCTGCCCAAGACAATCAGGGACTGGAACCATCTTTCAAAAGGAACAGTTGAGGCGACAACACTAGACGCATTTGTGTCTATTGCCTCAAGCCTTCAAACCCCTAGTGCATAATTTCCTCATCACCACCAGTAACAGAAACATTGCAAATCCCATCTACATGCATAGGAGCCAAAATGATCAATAAATTGATCGTGGGCCCTTAAGATATAGAAGAAGAAGAAGCTCGGCAGGACATGTTGAAAGGTTGCCTGAATGTAGAGCGGAAAAGTTAATGACAGGCCGAAGCCTAGGGGCAGAAGAATCACCGGTCACCCAAGGCTGAGATGGATAGACGATGTGGAGACGGATTTTACATCAGTTGGGGGTTCGCGCATGGAGGTGGAAAGCTATGATTCGCTCTGAATTGAAGGATGTGGTAGAACCAGCCAGGGCCCTATATGGGCTGTAGCGCCACTGATAATGATGATGATTTTTACTTGATCACTTTAGCCTTTTGTTCAACATCATGTCCTGAATTACAGGGATCTTTCACCTCACCAAACTGTGAATAGTTTTGTTTTTAATTTTATGGGAAGAGAAACCGTTTTGGAATGTTAACATTAAAGAAGACGTTGTTTTTCCTAAATAAATCTGCTTAATTCCATCATTTTTTTCATATAAGTTCCCAGAAAATATATCGCTGTATAGTACACCTGTACTTTGAATGCCAGCCAGATAGTTTGAAAGCTTAGATATTTTTGATGCCATAATTCTTATAGAACATTACAAATAAAAAGATTTCTTCTTAGTGGGGTTTTAACCTTTAGTTACTTTGACGTTTGGTAGATTGATACTTTATGTTATTTGTGAATTTGATGCTTTTGATAAAAAGCCGTAGTTTGAGTCACTCTACCTTCCCGTCTTTCCTTCCCCTAAATGATTGCATAGTTAATAAGATTACAAAGCATTGTGCGATGATGTATCAAAAATTGTAATGACAGGGGAGGGCAATTACTGTATTTGTGGTTGTGGTTATTAGTTAAAATAATATATACTATATCATTATGAAGCGCCTCGTGCGGAGATACTGATCTCCCATCGAGCGCCTCCCCAGGTGGTGGATAGGGGAAAGACCACCAGATATAGAGGGTACCAGGGAAATAAAATACCTGGGGTGGACCAAGATCAGAAACTACTGCCTTGTAGGAAGAGGAAGGAATCCACAAAGGCTAGGGAACCTTACCTAAAAACTTAGGCAGCTATCCAGGGAGCTGTAAGGGGCAACCCTACAGACGGTTGTGCGCAGGGTTAACAACCCGGCCACGTAAAAAATCAACGTTACGAAATACAAGCAAAAGAACAAAACCCAGACTGATACCAATGGAAATCGACCTATGCATTGATATGGATATGATTTTTGGATTGCGACTTGGAATGTACTAAGCCTGTTTAGAGCAGAAGCCTTAACCAACCTTGTAAATCAGCTGGTAAAAAAAATGTATTGCTGCATTGCAAGAAATTCGATGGAAAAATACAGACATCCTTAAGACAAAAGAATACACCATATTTTATAGCGGTAGCAACACCAACACAATAGGAACAGGATTTGCCGTAAAAAAAGAAGCAGTCAGTGCAGTCATAAGGTTCAAAATAGAAAATGAAAGATTGTGTTCTTTGGGTGTGCGAGGAAAAATGTTCAATATAACATTAATAAATGTACATTCTCCAACGGAAGACACAGAAGATCAGGATAAAGAATCATTTTATGAGACACTGGAAGAAATCTACGAAGAGGCACCACGACATGATATTAAAATAGTGATTGGAGGCTTCAATGGCAAAATAGGAAAAGAAAAGGTGTTCATGCCAACTATTGGCAAGGAAAGCATGCACGAAGAATCCAATGACAATGTGATCCGACTCATAGACTTCGCGGTAGGAGAAGGGATGCCAGTTAGCAGCATCAAGTTTTCGCACATAAATATACATAAAGCTACGTGGAACTCACCAGATGGAATAGCCCGCAATCAAACCGATCATATTTTAATAGATCGAAGACATGGATCAGATATATTAGATGTGAGAAGCCTTAGAGGAGCAAATGTGGACTCGGACCATCTACTTGTAAGGATGAAATAAAGGCAGAGGATAAGATTAGTTTACAATGGTCGTAATCAAAGAGAGAAACGATACGATTACCAAAAGCTGCCCAAAGACCAGTTAACTGCAAAAGCTTACCAGAATGAAGTAGAAGCACAATTAAAAGCATCGCACCAGGAAATAAACTGGGAAAACAACATAAATGATCAGTGGGATAAGATTAAAAATGACATTAAAAGATCAGCAGTAAAGTAGTGAGATTTCAGTAAGCCAACAATAGAATAGGCTGGTACGACAATGAATGCAGAGAGACTGTTGAAGAAAGAAACAAAGCACGAAAGACCATGTTACAAAGGGAAACCAGAAAAACAACACAAATATACAAGGAAGCCAGAGGGAAATCAACAAAAATGTGTAGGAAGAAAAAGATAGAATGGGAAAAGGATAAATTAAAGGAAATAGAAGATTTATCAAGGAAGGGAAATATAAGAGGAATGTACATGAAGATAAAAGATGAAAAGAATGGATACCAAGACTGACCGCAAATGTGTGAGAGCCACAATGGAGAATTAATCAAGGAAAATAGTAAAGAACGGGAGAGGTGGGCTGAATATTTTGAGAACATACTAAATGCAGACAATAGACAAGAAGAAGATTTTCAACTCCAACAGGGAGTACCAGACCCTTTTATACAGTGCCCAACCCTAGAAGAAACCAAAGAGGTATTTATTTACGTGAAAAAATCACAAAGCCCCCGAACAAGACCTTATCACAGCAGAACTGATTAAATATGGAGGAAAAGAACTACACAATCAGATACAGAAACTTATAACTAAAATTTGGCAAGAAGAGAAAATCCCAACAGAATGGGAAACAGCATTAATAACCCCAATACATAAGAAAGGCCCCGAACTTCAGTGCACAAACTACAGAGCAATCTCCCTATTAAATGTTACATACAAAATACTTACGAAGCTTATTGCCAAAAGGCTACAACCTTGGACTGAAGAAATACTAGGTGATTGCCAATGTGGATTCAGGCCTAACAGATCAATGACTGATCAGATTTTCACCATCAAATGTCTATTTGAGAAATGCTATGAATTTAATATACCAGTACATCAACTCTATGTTGACTATAAAATGGCCTATGACAGCAAAAAAAGAAACTATTTATATGAGAATCTGCAGGAGTTTGGAATACCCAACAAACTGACAAGGCTAATACATGTACCACTAAACAACTCAAAAAGCAAAATCAAGATTCAAGGAGAATATTCAAGGGAATTTCATATTAGAAATTGTATACTCTTTAACCTAACATTAGTGCGAATTATTAGAAACATACACATTGGCACTCGAGGAACGATAACAGGATACTTTCTGAGGGAAACTCAAGACCCACAACTAACGGGCACACTCTACCACCAACCTCTTCATTATCTTGCATATACTGATGACATAGCACTTCTAGGGAAAAATTATAAAAGACATATCAAAATCCTTTATTGAATTAGAAGACGCATCTTTACAAGCAGGGCTGGAAGTTAACAACCAAAAAACAAAATACATGACCATGATAAGAGAGTAACAAACAGATGAAACAATTAAAATTAGAAACCAAACTTTTGAAAAAGTAAATCAATTCAAATACCTAGGATCATTTTTAAGTGAAAGAAACGAATTACTAACGGAAATAAAAGAAAGAATATCAGCCGGAAACGGGGCATACTTCAGCAGTCAGAAAATACTCAAAATTAAAATTATTACAAGAGAAACAAAGAAAACTATTTATAAAACACTGATCAGACCAGTTGTAACATATGCAAGTGAAACCTGGACTCTAACAAAAGCAGCAGAAAACCTATTAAACACATGGGAGAGGAAAGTTCTCAGGAAAATATATGGGCCACCAAAGGATGAAAATGGATGGAGAATACGAACTGACCAGGAATTATACAGTATATATCACGATCCCACGATAGTGGCAGAAAAAAATAGGCAGGCTACGCTGGGCAGGACACCTAGAGAGAATGCCAAATGACAGAGGAACGAAGAGGGTACATCACCAATACCCCAGAGGAAAAAGGCTCAAAGGCAAGACCTAGGCTTAGATGGGTAGATTATGATAAAAAAAAGATCTACAACAGCTGAAAGTCCAAGCATGGAAAAGAAAGGCATTAGTTAGGTCTGAGCGGAAGGAAGTGGTGAGGCAGGACAAAGCCCTACATGGGCTGTAGCGTCACAGGGATGGATGGATCATGAAGCGCCATATATTTGTATGCAGAGTTCTAGAGTTACCCAAGCGAACACAATTTAAAATTTGATGCAAGACTACACACCAGATTCATGAAAGAGATAGCAGTGGTGGGCGAAATTTCAAAAGTCATTATTAGGCAAGAGTGAAAATAAATATAATTGCATTACCTGAATTTATTAGTAAATTATTTTTATTTAGCTTTAAACATAGAAAATCTCAGCCACTATGTGTCAAAGTTGAAGTTATATATTATGCAATGAATAGTTAGATAGTCTACCAAAACAGGAACATAGTGGGAGAGAAGTCATAACAGGCATAAGAGTAAAAGACAACAGGGGGGCTCTTTACCTCATATTGTTTAATGTTTTTTGTTTAAAGATTTTATGTCTACAACTTTGCATTATATGAATATTAAAATATAGAAATACGTTCATGATTTTTAATGTCATTGAGCGTATTTTACATCGATTTTCTATTTTATTGCATGATGTAAATAATGAACGTATAATTTATACATTCACTATATTTTATGATTCGTTTCCTTGTAGTGAACGTCGTAAAGTTTTACTTTTGTGTTGTTGCATGAATGATACATCAATTAGTAAGAGTAGTGGACAAGCGTTGTGTTTGCAGCTACCAATTTTTTTCTTTCTTTTATTGTTTTGACTAATTGTATTAATATAAGGCTGTAATGTTTATGAAATCAATAAATATTTAAAGCATATATCTCTTTTAAATGTATATTGTATTAAACATGTTTTCTGAAAAGAATAAATAGTATATTATTTGCCATTAATATAAATATTACAGGAATTATAATATAGAAGAATATTTTGACAAAATTTTGTGATAATCAGATCTTACTTTTTTCACAAGCTGTTTTAGCTGTGTTTAACCGATAACCTGCACTGCATATACAGAACTTTTCGGTGGGGCATGTGCCTGTGTACTCAGGTGTTGGGCACTCTGTATTTGACTGGCAACCTTTTCCTTCCGCTGAAGCTTATTGAAAAGAAATTAATCAGTTAATACTTTGTCAATAAATTTAATTTCAGTATTAGTAAAAGTGACTCATGTTATAAGCCAAGAATGGCAATGACTTTTTAACCAGTTTCCGATTTATGTTTTTCTTAATAAAGGAAATTATAGTCGTAAAAATTTACCCCAAAAAATAAAAACTTATAGTCAGTTTATTTTTATGATTAATGAAATTAAAAAAAAAAAATTGTGATAAATAAGTATGCTAAATACCGATTGTTACAGGGTTTTTTTTTATGGGTTTTTGCGACCATTTTCTTTTCAATCTATGTTAACAAGTTGGCACATTGCAGTCTTTCATAATCCCAATCCCGAATTATTTATTTTTTTAAGTTAAAAGAAAATGAAATAGATAAAAAATAAAATGAAATGCCCTTCCCGGAAGTAAATAGTTCCCTCCGTCACTCTCCCTACAGCCATGTATAAAATAGAGGAAGAAGCTATATTTAGGCTTGAAATGAAAAGACAGAATGATTAAAAGATGATTTGGCTATTGGCCATTTTCAGCCGAAAATACAAAACATAACTCAACAAAAAAAAATTTTTTTTTTTAAATCATGTTTTGGATAATCCTATAAAGACGGAGATACATCAATGAACTGAACAAGTAAATACAATTAAACTAATATTTAAGGAACTGCATTGTATTCGTGTGAAGGAAATAGTGAATTTAGAAATGCTTAGGGTGCATTGCAATCAAGGGTCAAGCTCTGAATGTATATATTTGTGTGAACTCTTCCGATAGCCCTAACCAACCCCCAACCTCCCCCACCTCCCCACAAAACTACATGTATCTGGTTGTTGGCGGGCTGACTGTTTAAATATATAAACAAGGACATGCAAGTCTTGAGAACTATTTCTTTATTGATTAGCCTAAATGTCTGGGACAATCATTTCGAACAGACAGTCCAATATCAAACTACATGCAGCCGACTCCAGGTATCAGTTCACATTCTCACGGGTTGAATAAACTACCTTATGTATCACACGGGGAAACCTTACGTCAGTGTCATGATTTATCGTTCAAATGTGGGACAAACATGCCCCAGTTCAGTGACTGTGATGGGATAAACAAAAACACAGGAGCGTGCTCCTTTACCCATAGGTGGCACACTGCCATGTAAATATGCATTTATTTCGTATCGAAAACATCACAGAAATGTCATAAACCACATCTTCCAAAAAAAATTAAACAGCTTGAAAATTGTATTTATATTTTAGGCACAGATAATTTCAATAATTGATTGATGATACATTTCTGTTCGATTTCTAATAAAATATACTCAAATAATTGTAAACCTGTGATTTATAAATGATGTGGTTAGGTTATGAGAAGGTTTAATCAGTGTCATACTTGTCTAAATGCCGCCTGGTGCAAAGAACCCAAATTTGTATCCTCTCGTCAAGTTGTTAGTATATTTTCTTGGTAATATTTACAAATTTTTTTTAATGAATTGTAAGGCAAAAACAGGTTTGCATACATGAACAATTTTCTCAGCTTCAGCCCAAAGAAGAGTTGCCAACCATTGATACAGTTACAGTCAGTCAGTAAAGATTTTATATAAAATAATATTCCATATACGTTAGGACGCCTGTAAAAATAAGTAATTTTCTTACGGCTTTGGAAAATTAAAAGCCCAGTATGTTAAGCTTTTTAATATTGTTTGTTTTAAGATTGTATGAATAGAAGCAACAGAATTTAAAAGCTGATGCGATTACCAGGCAATACAGTATCACTAGACATAGTGACAATGTCACATTAAATAGATATGTATGCATAATTGAGATATAATCATACGCCTCGGATATTTATTTGCTTTTAGCTCATTATTAATACGAAATTAAAATAAAACTCGAGTCTGTAAAATATGTTTTTGTCCGTTATGATTTGTCAGATTGAGTTATTAGTCTGGAGTATAATTTATTATTGAGTTGGCAACGTTTGTTTTTAGTCAGAAAAAACACAACCTATGGGAAAAGTCTACGATTGACATTGAATTTTTTTAACTTGAAAAGACAGACGCTGCAACATTACACGCAGTCAGAGGAGTCATTAATGTTGGTGCAATCGTGTGTGATGAGCTCATGGTGACACCTCCTCAAGACTTCCGAATCTAATTTTAGGTGATGCCTTGCACTTATAAAACGCTGCTCAGGTTTCAACATATTATTGTATTTAGCTACGAACAGCCAAGAAAGGATGCCTGTTAAATTTTAACGTTTCCATTTCAGTGTAGCCCCATATTGACCAGGCGTTCACTTAAAGAAATTGACCAGCTATCCAAAGTATGTATATATTAATTGCATTACATTTCCTTTACATCGCACTTTCTCTGTTTAAATCCTATTATTACAATACTTACGACCAATTTGATCAACACCTCTAAATTTCTACTGGTTGCTGGAGCTTTAAAAAAATAATTAAAAGTTCATTTCATAAGGTTTGCGAAAATCTGAGGGTTAAACTATAAGGGTAATTTGAAAATTAGTTCCAGATTCGTTCCAAAAGAAAAATTAGAAGCAAAAACCACACTTAAAGATAATGTGATAATCTTATTTTCTTATGTTTCTCTAAAGAAATTTCAGCAACAGGGTAGTAAATGGCAATGTTGGGCCACAATATTGGGGCACCAATTTAATGTAAAGCAGGGGTCACCATTCAATTTTACTGCTGAAGCAGCATCTTTTAAATCAGTAATTGGTGGGAATTAAACAGATTATGACGTGTAGAACTGTTCAAAATTAAAGTTTGTTTTTCGGCCCAAAAATAAAGGCTTTTTTTTACAATTGAAGAGCACGAACATTGTGTGGATTGCTATTATTTTTGAATGGATTTTATTTTTTTAAATTCATTTAGTTATCACGTTGAACTTTCAAGTTCGTCAAGACAAGACGAACAATGATAAATAATTAATAATCAAAATAATTATGCAGCAAGTATTTCAACAAAAAAAACAAATGCATTTTTTTTTTAAATTCCAGAAGTATATTTAAATAGGATTATGATTTGCTGCCACCTCTAAAGTGCTACCCTGGGTGATCTCTTCATCCACCCCACCCTCCCTAAGCTGGCCACTGGGTTTAGCTGATTAGGGAGCTTGATTATCTATAAAATATTTATCAAATTAAAACTAATGGGGCTAAAACACGTTTCAATATTAAATGCACATACTATTTCTGCAAAAGGAAGTGTATCAATCACTTCTATTCGAAAATTAAAACTTCTATTTACTTCAAACTATATAGTCAGGAAAGCAAATAAAAGTTTAGTTTAATGTGAAGTGCTTTAGATCTTAAAACCACCCCTTCAATATACAAATTCACTTACCCAAAGGAAAACAGGAAACCGACAAAACGAAAAAGATGAGATATTTCATTTTACGTTGTTTGGCTTTCTAGGTGATTCAAAGTCTCTTCTGTGCCGCACGTCTCCACGCCAATGGTGTCTCATTAGTTTATATAGCCGAGTGAGTTTAATGACGTATTCAATCATTCCATTTACCAGAAAGTTCTTTCCTTGTTTGGTCACGGTAGCTATGGTGATAATATCATGCTCTATACACAAAAAATGCGATTTTAATGACTTGTAAACGAACGAGCCACTCTTTTAATTCCTGTCAAGTATAATGTGGTTTCGGAAAAATTTCATTGGATGTCTCCATTAGAAACCATAACAAACAGTTTTCGTCACACGCCCCTATCTTTCTCCTCACCTCCCCAACCTTACACTGACTAGACATTAGCAAATACTTTAGTCTTTCCCTCACACAAACTCCTCGTGTGAAAGCAGGGAAAGGTACGCCACGTGGTATAACGCAAACGTCTGAAAATCACATCGTGTGTGTTGGGTATTGCGGGAAGTCGGCACAGACCTAATATTTAAAGAGGCCTTAAATTTATTCATAAATAAACGCAAGTTGCATAACACAAACTTTTAACTTGACTGTCTTTGCACATAGAGAATATTAGCTTTGCATGATTGTCACAACACATGACACAATGCAATATGGAGTCAGGTTTTCCGACAAAAAGCAGTACCCAAAACTATGTTCTTAAGCGAGTTGTTATTTATGCTTGATATACAGTAAGAATGATGGAAAAAAACACAATATTGTTAATAAAAATCTTAAGGTGATCAGTTTACAATAAAACCCTGGACCAGTGGTCGTCTATTCGCGTTTTATCACAACTTGGTACATCAACGGGAATAGGAAGAGGTGCCGAAAAGGTTCTTGTGACAAAGGGAGACAGGGTTTTTTTTGCGGTCCACTTTATATAATTTAAAAAGCTTATTTTGTATGCATTTTCCTTTTATTTTCTAGTATTCGTTCATGAGGGTAGGCAAACTTATGGGAGACTACCTGATTAGCGATTTCAAATCCAGTAACCAGAAATCCGGTTAACATTTAGCATTGTTATTTTATCTAATGTAATTAAGTGAATCATTTCTTAATGTTTATGCTTGTATGCTTTTAATGTAGTTGAAAGTCAGGGGTCAATTAGGAATTTTCTTTAGCCAGGATATAGAAAAAATTAGGGCTGAGTGTGAGAGAATTGAGGCATTAGTTCTGAATGTAGGTGTAACAAATTGTAGTTATGAAGATTTTCATTGGACATGGAGACGGAAAATATGACCTTCAATAATGCATAAGATACAGATTTGTGTCCTAGACAGCAGGTGTATTGTGATAATGTGAAGACCGTAGATTGCGTTGTACAAAATGTGGAAGCTGAGAAAGTACTAGATTGGACTGTTGATAATATAAGGGATGTAGCTTTAAAAACTTAACTGCACAACATGAGGGTTTCTATATTGTACAACAGGAAAATTGTGTTAGTGTACAAGAGGGATTTGAGGCTTTTAAAAAGCAAGGAGATGTTGGTTTGGTGCAGGAGGGAGATTTTAATAATTTTGTGGTTTTGGAGACGCAGGGTGCTCGAAGATTGTGAACCCTGGTGGTGCTGAGATTAACTTTTTAAATACGGATTTTGTACTTTACGTGAAGGAGGTGAGTTTTTCAATGAGTTGGGGGTAGAAGAGGAATTTGTTTGGGTGATCATTGTATGATATATTTGATTTATTATTTCATGAAAGCAAGGAGTGTTCAAAGAATTTAAGTTTGTTAAAGGGTTTTATTTTCTTGAGAAGGTGTCTTCCATGAGTTAGGAGGGGAGGTAAATGATGTTTTGTCATTTTACATGCTTTATTTCAAGACAGCGGTCATTGCTTTGATTGTTTTCATTGCCCTGATTGTGTTTTTTGTTACCATATGGATGATTTCGATATTATTATATTTAACAATTTAAAAGTGAAAATATTTCATTTGTTAGTCGACAGTGTGTCAAAAGGACAACGTATAACGAACCAAGAGAGAATTGACAGGGGAGAGTCGAGCTACGGAAACAATGTGCACGCTGTTCCTTAGGCGACTGACAGACGTAATATCCCGCCCTCTTTACATGGGAATGTCTCACAGGACATTTTAGGCATGTCCATATGAGTTCATTGGTGTTGATATTTTTTTCCCACTTGCACGCACAGTTCGTTTTAGGTTCACTCTCTGGTTGTGGGACAATACTTTTTGTTGTCAATGTTATATTTTTTTCCTATTTCGATGAGAGTATGAAATCTAAATTGAGTTTTGGTAAATTAAATAAGTCACTTGCTCTTAAATATAAGTATGTCAATATTTAACGCTGAAGTCTGTGATATTTATGATGTTGTTTTGAGAGATGCTTACAATTTGTGATATTATTCCTGTGAGTGAAATCAATGTTTTAAATGTATCTCATTGAAAGTGGGGATATTAATGACTTTTGTATGTTTTGTTATTGCGTGTTGGTTGGAGAGTATTTGGGTAGATTTTGCTATTAAATGTTTGGTATTTTGTGACGTATTTTGTGTAAGGGGAAATGTCATATTGTTGAGTAGTGTGTGTGATTGAGCAATGGCAGCAACTGACAATGTAGTTTAGTTGTGCAGTCAATAGAGATGCTTTATTCTATGAATTCAATGGTTTGTGTAGTTACTATATCTCCTAGACAAACGGAGCTATTGAACCTGGTAAGATCCGGTTCCTAAAATAAAGTTTTATAATCGTGTTAACTAAAAGAGACTAAATTGAACTTTTTTCAAAATTAGAAAGCTGTATTTTTTCCAGGTCAAGTTGAGGATTCTTAGAATCTGATGGATGACATAAATGTGAAATCAAACGCCTAACGGTAAACCTTTTATGTCAACTATACAGCCTTGTTGCTTGGGATAGTTAGCCCCTTTTGTAGCACACACTCAAGCTCGCTTTCAGTGTGCATAATTCACAACCTAAGATATTTTTGGCTGCCGTCCATGGTTTGCCTTGTAAATTTTATGTGGTGGGGTGGGTGAATATACATTGCTGTTCTTTATTTCATAAATGTATTTTATTTTAATGTCATGATTATGTCTCTTTTGAACAAAAATTTTTATGTACAGGGCGGTGAGCCCAGCCCTAGGCTGGAGTACCGCTCTATATAAGGCCGCTTATTATTATTATTATTATTAGTATTATTATTATATACTAATACATATATAAATACATATACAGATATATTTTCTCAGACATATTCTAATAATACCTATAAGGATACATTGGCCTGATACATACACTAATACCTGTACGGATACATTTAATGATACATGTACTAATAGGTATCAGTTACATTTACTGATACATAAACTAAACCTATACAGGTACAAGAGCCGTTCTGATGATTTTGAGGGGCCCTAGGTATGGAGCGTAGGTAGGGTCCGCGAAAGGGGGGTTCGGGGAACGAAGCTCCGCCGGAACTGAGAGTAAACAGAATTGTCAAGTTGCAAAATAGACCTCAGACGTGAGATTTATATCCCACTACCCCTTTCCTCGACACTGTCTGTCCGACACATTTTCCCCAACATTGACAACACTTCATTGACGTGTAAAATTTCCGACACCATCTCTCTGCGGATATAATAAGTTTCCTTACTTTCTCTTCCCGACATAAATAATTGTTTGACATCCGCTTTTCCCAACGAGGTAACAAATGTCGGTGTTGTCGGATAATGCAAGTTCTTCTTCATGTTATGTTGGTTAAACAACATCTTTTCTTTGCTTGCGGCTGCTGTACAAACACATGTGTGACACTAAATGCTATAATATCCCTCTCTGACGATTGAAAAATTCCTTCCCCAGATCCTATAGTCTAAGAGAAACGCTGAATTTAGGTATACTCCAAAATGCACAGTTTGATTTTGAAATAATCCACAATCTGCTGGCTCCCCAGACCCCCCCCCCACCATCTTTCTCAATAGCCAACAGTACCCTTAACTTGTGCCATTCTTCACTAATAATATTTGACAGAACAGCTGGCACTGGTCATAATTTTTGGTGATGGTAGATGCAATACCTAGTGGAGTAGCTAGTGTTTGTCCTGATAGATACAAAACCTAGTGGAGTAGCTAATATTAGTACTGATAGATGCACTACCTCGTGGAGTAGCTAATTTTGGTGCTAAGATACACTACCTAGTGGAGTAGCTAATGATAGTGCTGAAAGATGCACAACCTAGTGGAGTAGCTAGTTTAGGGCAGATAGATACACAACCTAGTGGAGTAGCTAGTTTTAGTGGTGATAGATACACAACCTAGTGGAGTAGCTAGTTTTGTGCTACCCTGATCTTACCAAGTTTTATTCCACGCTCCAATTAACGATACATACATTGATTTTGTCATGAAATCCTGCCCCTCCATATAAAGAAAAAAAGTGTCATCTTGGCTGAACACTCAACTTGTCTCACTTGCAGAGTCGCAACTGCAATGTTAGGCACCAGGGGAAACAAATTCATTCTCACTCACCCCTCTCCCCCCCCCCCGAAAGTCTGAAACGGCCCCCTGTGGTAAATTCTCTGAAAGAAATTCTTGGCTGAACACTCAACTTGTCTCACTTGCAGAGTCGCCACTGCAATGTTAGGCACCAGGGGAAACAAATTCATTCTCACTCACCCCTCTCCCCCCCCCCCCGAAAGTCTGAAACGGCCCCCTGTGGTAAATTCTCTGAAAGAAACACTGATTATAAGGAAAATAGCAATAACTTCCTGTACCAGGCTACGGAAAAGACTGACAGGCGAACATAGGCCCGAAGCTTGAGTACGGCCCATGACACGGTCTTGTGTGATTTGCAGCATCACAACAAAGTTTAAAAAACAGGGCTATTTAAAACAAAATTCCTGTCTAAGGAAAAATATGAATCTATTTCCTGGAGTTGTGATTTTAAGCACGAAACTCGCTTTTTACAGATTTTTTTTCACTCATTACTATTAATATTAAACAAATGGAGTTTGGCGATGGCCAAGGGGGTTGAAGAGGAAGCAGGACGCACCAGAAGCTAAAAATATACAAGTGGTAATAAAAAAAAATTTTTTTACTAAAATCCGGAGGTCTTGGAAATGTTTGATACCAAAAATTGAAAACGTCAATAACATTAGCAAAATTAATTATCTGAAGACAATTTTATTACAAAGAAAATTAATGAAATAAGTAAATTTAAAAATAATTCATTTCATTTTATTTACATTTCTTTTGATGATCTGCACATTTTTAGAAGGAGCAAAAGCAACCACCCACCCATCACCCCCCCCCCCTCACACACACACACACACAAACTACTTAAATTTAAAAATAATTCATTTCATTTTATTTACATTTCTTTTGATGATCTGCACATTTTTAGAAGGAGCAAAAGCAACCACCCACCCCTCCCCCCCCCCCCTCACACACACACACACACAAACTACACACTACCCTCACCATCTATAAAATATGTTTCTTTGCAGCGTTATTCCGGTCATACTAATACTTTTAATTATATCATGCAATTTCTTCATTGCTTTCTACAGTCTGAAGCGGTAATCGCGATGGTATAAGAAGTCACAATTTAGGACCGTGTTATTATTTTACTAAACTTATTGGTAATCAACACGAATGTTTTTCTCTAGATTTTCATTAAATCTGAACAAAGACTCATCTAGACATTAAAATCAATTAACTTGTTCGATCTCTGTGTGTGTTTGTATGGGAGCAATGGTATTGGGAAATAAGTTTTATTATAACTCAGATTAGGCCAATTTACATTTCGTAACATATTTAAGCCCGTTATTTGACAATCTTTTTTTCCAGAAAAACTTCATGCAATAAAGAAAATAATATACAAAAATGCATCTTGTATAGATTTCATTGAAATAATACCCTCGAGATATATGGAAAGCGGTACTCAAAATGTTTATTGAGCCTAATTTAAAACAATTTTTATCTATTGAGTTACAAAAAAAATAATTTTTATGACTTTCATATCTATACGCACAATTGAAAAATAAAATATTACATTTTTTTAAAAATTACAAAATCAGTGATTTCTCACCAAAACGTGTCTGATTTTTCTTCAAATGATTTTACATTTTATATGAGAATAAAATTGTGATTCTCTTTGGCATGTTCGTATGACAGTCTATCTGTATATGTGTGTAGTGGGGAAAATTAAATTTGTAAATGACATTCACTTTAAATTATTAAGAGACCCCTAAAGTATTTTAATATATCAGATGGGTTAAATGTTTGTCTAGTAGATTTATTTTCTTTACTAGAATATGTCTTAAATGGTAGTTATGAAACAGTATTTCTATATTTTATTCCTGTGCTAAGCAACCAAAATGTCAAAAATATGTCTTTAACAATATTTATGTGACCCTTTATGTGCTCTTATATTGCATTAGGTAAGAAGTTTTTTTTTTATCATATTTTTAAAACGTTTTATTCAAAGTTTTCCAAAAGGTAAACAATTCTTTAAAAAATATTTCGCTATAAATGTTTTATTTAAATTCCTGAACCACGGTGATAATCTTAATATGAACAATTCCAAAGACTTATTTTAATAATGTATGTTATTTGGGAGCTTACTGGGTGTAGGAAAATGAAGAAAATTGATACCAGCTTCCATTGTTTTATTATCAAAACAACAATGCTTTACTACTTTGTGAATCTTTCCAACAGGTCCTGAATTGCACCATACAGGGATTTGAACGAACTTGACAAGGAAGTTTACGATTTGGAAATCATTTACTTTCTACAGAAATGAAATCTAAGCAATTATAGGGAAAACACCTAAGCTCTCGACTGAGGCAAGTGACAGGCTGTCTAGTGTGATCAGCCTTAGCAAACTAACAATTACGCTTTATTTGCCCTATCCACTTGAACACTGTTAGGTGAATCATGGTAGATTTTTTAAATTTTAAATTTTATTTTTCCGATTACTTGTTTCGGGGAGGGGCAGTAGATATACGTTGTAATAAAGTAATCAGATGTCTGAGATTCGGAACAAAACTAGGTCAAGGACTATCTGAAACAAGGCCCACAATACTCAGAGGAATACATCTAGATACTCAATCAAATTTTTTGTTGTTGAAGATTTTGAGATTTACATCCAGCAACGTTATCGGTGTTCAAAAATAATTCTTGCACAAAGTCAATACATTTTGTTACCTCCCACATAGTTTGTACAATTTACTAATGAACGATTCTTCAAAAGGGAAGGTTCAACAAATGTCTATATATATATATATATATATGTCTAGATACTAAGCAACAATGAATTGAAAATAGTTGATTAATTGTGATTTGAATATAGTTGAGCAAATTGTTTACTGTTCTTTCTGAAAACTGCCATCGATGTAGAGTTAAAAGAAAATTATTTAAGGGGTCTTATTTAGGTTTTTTTTTAAAGTATAAAGTGAACATTTATTTGATTTTTATGCTTAAGTTCTTTTAAAATGTTTAAAATGCATATTATAAAATAAAACGGACTTATTTGAATTGAATATTTACACGAAACTAGTTTTCGATAAACTGCGCAGTATTTGAATATGTAATAATATTGTGATACTTGCACCAATTTGTATTTTACAAGTTTCCCTTGGCCTTAAGTAATACAAGTCTTTAAAAAAATGAACGTAGCGTTCTTCCAGCATAACGCTGCTTTTATTATTTTTATTTTATTTTTGCAACAAACACAAATTTCTGACGCATTTTTATATATGAGGTATGGTGACCACAACTATACACTTATACATATATTAACACATAACACCAAACATTGGCTTATTGTGCTAAAAGTTCTCATAAATAAGAATGTAGCTGTGATTAAAACAAAGCTCATTCTGATTTAACACCTTATAATAACGACCAATATGACAAGCAGCAGATTAGTAACTAATCTTGTAAGTTTATTGTCAGCAATTTCATGACTATTTTTCAATTTTAATTAAATGATTAACATCTTAAATGATTGCAGTCGGTAAACATTCAAAGGCAAAATAAATGACATTTCTAGCCACCCTGGGCCTGTGTGTCAGACATTTGGACGTGCTTTGATAAGGTTGATTTATCACTATTAAACTTGTGTTTTTTTCTTTTCAAGAGATATGATTAAGTCGTCAGTCACTTGCGTTCTTCAATGTTTTTTTTTCTTCTAACCTTTTTGTTTAGTTGCCCTTCTAGGACGGTTAAGTAGGAGAGTAGATCCATACCAGATTTGATGGTCATATATAAAATATTGTTCGCCGAAATGCCAAGAACTAGGTAAAAATGGTGTTAATTTATGAACAGCTGAAAAATAAATCTGCTAGACACACATTTTACCCATCTGACATATTAAAATACTTGAGGGGTCTCTTAATAATTTAAAGTGATTTTTATTTAGAAATTTAATTTTCCCCACTACGCACATACACATATAGACTGTCATACGAACATGCCAAAAAGAATAAGACATTTATTATCATACAAAAATGTAAAATCATTTGAAAATAAATCAGACACGAAATTGGAGACTTGGCAGAGGGGGAAATATTTATTTGACGGTCGCAACTGCGATTTAAAGACGTTTGCAAAAATAGCATAAAGGAAGCCAACACATAAATTAGCAAAAGGGACATATGGCCAAGGTGCGTTTTAGCTGACTAGGAGCAGTGTATGACTGAGTCAAACAGACGGAAAAGGATCTAAGCAAAGCAGTAGCAACAAAAAGAGCATTATGGAAAGCCAAAGATAACCATAAGCCAAGGTTCCCCTGTGAGAAGTTCTTACGAGACTGCCTATCCTCGATCTGCCTTTTCTTAAATAATAATATAAAAAAAGCACCTATAACTGTTGGTGTTGCATAATTTTATGCCAAGAAGCTACTCAATTGTCTTGTGAATACGCAAGGATGTCATCCATATTAGAGACCGACCGAAATTCGGCTTCGGTTTCGGCGCCAAAATTTGCCATTTGATCACTTTCGGCCAAAATTTGGTTTCTGCCGAAACTGAAAAAATAAATTTTTGGCTTAACTTCGCTTTCGGCTGAAAGAGAAAAGTTAATTTTTTGTTTAATTTTAGTTTCGGCCGAAATTGACTGAGACTTTTGGCCATGTGGCCAAAAGTGACGGAGGTTTTTCGGTCACCTACCAGAAGTCAGACTGTCTTTCTGTCTCTAGGTCGACAATCTGATATTCATTAGTGCTCGACGTCTTGTTGACATTGTATGTTATACTAGCGAGAATTCGACTTGAGTTGCAATGCCACTTAAATAAAAAAAAAAAAATTGTGTTTTAATTAAGTTTTTAAATAGAAAATATATTAATTTTTTTTCGTTTGTTGCATACGCAAATAAATAAGAAGGTTTTTCGAAGCGTGAGCAGGCAACACACAACTGGGCACGCTAGAAACATGTTTTTTGTAAATTTTATTCAACACGATGGCAGTGATTGATCCATCCATTCAGTAGCGCTGTTTGAAATTATATTATGTAGGTCACACAAAGAAAAAAATAAGGCCCCCGACCCCAAACGCAAAATTGTAAAATGGTTGTACTAATTCAGAAACCTACGACTTATTATGTCAAACACAAACTGAAATGTCGCTTGTATTGGATTCAATGCCATCCACCCATGCAATAACTCTGTTTCAAATTATATTTCTATAGTTCTTATGAGAAATATATAATTTGGGCTCCCGGAATATTTCAAAAATGGAAAACATAATTCAGAAACCTTTGCAGGCGGGGGCTCGACAAATTACCAACGTTTTCAAACCCGGAGTTGGAGTCCCGTAAGGCGCATACAATGACAATGCCTGCAACAGTACCCATCCCTGGTCGTCTTGACGTAGAGTCTTGCCCCTGGATATGGTGGGCACGGACGAGAGAGTGAGGTTGACGCCACGCAACTCACTTTAAACAAAAATCGTCCGCGCAAGTCATCAGTCGTCGGACGAATCGATGGTCATCGTCAATCTTCGACGGACGAACAATAATAGTACCAACGTTTTATCCTAATCGGATGAATGTTTTAGGATCACATACGGAAATTATACTTAGCTCATAAAAAAGGAGATTTTAGGGCATCGGCCCGAAACGGAATATTGTAAAATGTGTGTAATAAATTTAGAAAAAATTTCGGGCGTGTGTTCATGAACTCACAAAAGTTTTATCTCAATCGGGTGAATGGTATAGTAACGCATACAAGAGATACATTCATTTATTTTTATATTGGTATAGATATAGTTTACCGAATAAAAGATAACTTTCGAGAATGGGCGCCCGCAGAAAACTTTCTATGGGGGAGGGAAAAATCGATTAATTTTCGGGGGGGGGGGATTTTTAGTAAAGTTTTAATATAGTTTTAATTTACTGTAGCGTATTTGTATGGTGGACGAACGGACAGGACATCAGCTTAGTTTCTTTTATTTTCTCTTTACTGTAGTACATTTTTTGTCTTTTTTTGTATAAATTTTTTTATCCAATCAATCCAGGGGGGGGCAAGTGCCCCCCTTGCCCCTACATGGGGGCGCCCATGCTTTCTATCTATCTAATCTATCTAATCTATCTAATCTATCTATCTATCTATCTATCTATCTATCTATCTATCTATCTATCTATCTATCTATCTATCTTTCTATCTATCTATGATAGATAGATAGATAGATAGATAGATAGATAGATAGATAGATAGATAGAATCTATCTATATATCTATCTATCTATCTATCTATCTATCTATCTATCTATCTATCTATCTATCTACCTACCTTTCAGTCTTTCTTTCTGTCTGTCTATATATATCTATCTGTATTAATATAAATATTTATTATTATACTTAAAATACTTTGTAACACTCTGTATAAAATATCAATACTCTTATCACTTGATTTATAAACAAAACTAATGAAGATGGTCATCCATTTATTGTTGATTAACTCATCTACAGAGAAGAAGACAAAACAACGACTGAAAGGCAAAGGTGAGTCGTGTGTCGTACTCAACCTCACTCACGTATAAGTAGTGTATCATAGTCACCTTTATTCACGTATAAGTCAAGTGTCGTAGTCAAACTCACTTACGTATAAGTCGAGTGTCGCAGTAACCCTTACTCACATATACGTCGGTTGTCGCAGTCAAACTCACTTACGTATAAGTCATGTGTCACAGTCAAACTCACTTACGTATAAGTCGTATGTCGCAGTAACGCTTTCTCAGTATCTGCCGCGTTTTCCAGGGTCACACGAATATCTGGATGTTCTCAGCTATCACGTGTGGATCTCTCCTGGGTCAGGCTTATTTTGTCCCTGTTTCCTGGTAAAGGGAGCTTATTCTCTAGTGAATGGACCACATCCATTAAGGAGTGTGTTTTAAGCCTTGTCCGCTTTACCTAGCGATCTTGTCAATGGAAACCGTAACCAGAAATTTGCTTAAAGGAAAATTTGTCAACGGAGAATTTATAGACGGAAGCTTGATCGAACGGAAATTATACATTATATTTTTATTTTCTTTATAATTAATATTATTAGCACGATTTATTTCTGGTAGGCATCATATCATAATTAAAATCAATAGTTATAGCATACACAACATGGGGAAACACATTTGAAATATTCACTGGCTATATGAACATATATGCCTATTGATTTTGAATGGATCCATTTTACAATGTACCTGTTTAGTTCTTATTGGGCCTCCTAAATTATTAATCATAGTCAAATAAGTTCCTGTCAAGTTGACACAGTACACTTTCATAACGGTAACATTTCGTAACACTTCGGTGTTACTTGCTGCCGGCTTATTAAAGTTCTCTTTGAATTTTTCTGTCATATTTTTTTAAATCACGGTCCAATCACTAAATTCCACACGCGCAAGCGAAAATATCAGTCACCTCGGAAGACTGATTTGCAACAACAACTGCCCAACATATCTTCATTTTAACGACCGAGAACACGTGGTTGCTGGAGCCATTTATCGTTCACAAACACACGACGCGTTCAAGATGCGGGACTTTCAGTGCTATTACTTTTGGTGGGAGTTTCATTACTGTTACATTTTGCCGAAGATTCATTACTGTTACATTTGGCCGGAGTTGCAGTACTGTTACATATGGCTGGAGTTTCAGTACTGTTACATTTGGCCGGAGTTTCATTACTGTTACGTTTCGCCGGAGTTTCTGTACTGTCACATTTGACCGGACTTTCAGTATGTTACTTCGGCCAGATTTTTCTCTACTTTTACTGTGTGCGCATATTGTAAAAAGAATTCTTACGAAATCTTTTTTTTCTTTTTATTTTAAACTGATAATTTTTTTTTAAAGTTTAATATTTGTTTTTACATTGTAAATCAAAATATGGAAGTACAGCAGTAATTCTAAAGAATTGGTCCACTAAGATTAAAACTGATTACATTCAAGGTTCGGCAAATTAGGCACGCATAAGACGCATTTTTTTGTTTAACATTCGCAAAATGAATGTTAAAAAAATGCGTCTTATACCTTCTGTCATTAGTTTGTTAGCACACTGAATGAAATAGAAATATCACTTTGGAACACTATGGCCAAATGTTTGCCGAACCCTAATTTACTATACAGTGATATTTTTAAATTTTGTTGTTTTTTTTTAAATTAACAAACTAAATCAAAGTTTTAATACGAAAATTTTATTTCAATTTATATTTTTTTAAATATTGCTTGACATACAGATTAAAAAAAGAGGCTACCCAGTGGAAAGGTGGCACATTTGAAAATAAAATCAGATTCCAATACAGGATTTTAATATTTTAAACATTTTTAAAAAAATGCTATATAGCTTCACCAAACTTAAGAGGAAGGAGAGATGGAAGGAGAGATGGAAGGCGATATGGAAAGAAAGAAGGAAGGAGATATGAAAGGCGAGTGGAAGGAAAGAAGAAAGCAGCGATGGAAAGCGAGATGGAATGAAAGAGGGAAGGAGAGATGGAAGGAGAGATGTAAGGCAATGGGGAGATTGACGCCAACATAAAGATAGCTGACGATGAGCCGGAGGAAGCACGTGCTGAGAACGCTATTCCAGAGGACGTAAATTTAGATCCTGCTATTGCAGATAATGCAAGTTTAACTCCTGCAATTGCACATAATGCAAGATTAGCTCCTGCTACTGCAGATAATACAAGTTTAGCTCCTGCTACTGCAGATAATACAAGTTTAGCCCCTGCTATTGCAGATATACAAGTTCAATGCCTGCTATTGCAGATAATGTAAGTTTGGAGCCATCTCTCGACCTAGGCGTCTTCCAGTTCTACTATTATGCTAAATACAAACGATCTGATACAATTCAAGAAATGCTCTGTAAGCCTGGGATTAGCATTAATGCTACAGATTCTCAAGGTAGAAGCGCCCTGATTTTGGCTAATGAAGCGCATGACAGGTGCGCTCAAGAGATTCTCCTTGCCAATGGCGCTTTGTAAGTTGAACATCTTTTAATTTTAATTCGGTTTTTGGGGGAGGGGAGGATGTGTGGGGGGGGGGTGCGTTAGGTTACCATTGACTGAGAAATTCTTTTATAAATTTTCAGATTGAATTGTTCAAAAAGGCGTCTTTTAACGATTGTTTTGGCTGTTATTCAATAATTATTAATATAGAACAAAATGTTAAATTAAATTCCAATAAAAAATAAAATAATCTAAATATTTAATAGTTTGATTTTAAAGAGGTGGAGTATTATATATATGAGGGTATTACCAAACATCTTAGTGATCTAAAAAATTAAAAACGAGAGACATATTTTATTTGAATTTTTTTTTTAAAAATCTGTTTACTTCAGACTACCACCAACTACTCCACCAATCTCAGATCTCCTGAAATCTAAACCCAGTCAAGACGTTCGCGTGAGGCAAGTCTTCGAGACCGCGTGTATCGACTACATCGATCCAGAATTCCTCAGCGTTGTCCTGACAGAAGGAGGTGTTGATGGGGCTGTTGTTGCAAATGCTGCTGGAACTGTTGCTAGAACTGTTGCCGGAGATTTGCTGAAACTGTTGCTGGAGATGTTCCTGGAATTGTTGCCAGGAGATGTTGCCGGGGATGTTGCTGGAACTGTTGCTGGAGATGTTGATGGGGCTATTGCTGTGTCAAATATTCAAGACAAAACAATGAACACTCCCTTAGTTTTATCGTTAGACAATGATAACGTTATGGATGACATCGTCCAGAAGCTTAGGCTCGCTGTTATTATACTATTGTCCGTAATACTTTTTTTATATGGACTGTTATGATTCCATTGATAGTAACACTGTTTAGACGAACTTTTATTATTCTATTTTTAGAAATACATTTTTAGCTGGACTATTATAATAATGTTGATAGTAACACTTTTATTCTAATGTTAAATTTCAGTGTTAAAATTAAGGCAGCATGGACAACATTAACAAGATTGTTAGTTTGGTGTTTAGGTTATCACTGAAATATTATCATTACATGTATTGTATTAGACTTCTGCTTATACCAGTAGCTATCCTCTGTAAAGGAACACGGGCTGCTTGTAAGAATAAGATCAAGATATCAGTTGTTCTAACAACGCTCTTTAATTAAAAAAATGATTATCATATAGGCATCTTGATTTTTCTTTTATAGCAAAATTTCCAGTTACAGAAAGGAAAGGAAGGGGATGTATTCTGGAGCTTAATTTTCGTTATGAATTTGTTACCATTCTTTGTCTTTACTTTTCTTTCATTTTTAGGTATATTTAGGATATAAAGATAGGATGTAGCCTACATGTATTTTCTAATCGGTTTTTTTTTTTTTTTGCTGTTAAAAAAATTGTTTTTTAGTTTTACCTATGAAGAATTTGCCGAAACGTTTGAGTTGATTTTTTCTCTAATTATAATTTAATTTTAAAATTAAATTGTTTTATTTATAAAAAATGATTGATTCTTTTTTTTTTTTTTTTTAATTGTTTTTTTTTTTTTTTTGCTGTTAAAAAAATTGTTTTTTAGTTTTACCGATGAAGCATTTGCCGAAACGTTTGAGTTGATATTTTCTCTAATTATAATTTAAGTTTAACATTAAATTGTTTTATTTACACAAAATGATTGCTTCTCATTATAAAAGCTTTGTCGCAGTCCAATCCTTTTACAAATTATTTTTATCATGTTGCAAAAAGAATAAAATACTTCACATATATTTCTATTGCTTCCATTCTTGTTTTTAAGACTTCCATGGAATAATTATTATTGTACAGTCGTCTGTGATATATTTCTAATGATCTTATTTTAGAAATATTATATTGTGGAGAGTTCGGACCACGACGGCGCCGGGGGCGTCAGATCTCGCAGCAGGGTTACCGGCCATCTGACCAGGGATCACGATCGACTGATCAAAGCGCGCGTCAGATCTCGCAACAGGGTTACCGGCCATCTGACCAGGTACAGCCGGTGCTATCTGACCAGGGATCACGATTGACTGATCAAAGCGCCGGGCGGTACCGGCCATCTGACCAGGGTATTTCCCTGGGACGACTGGTTGCCGACTGATCAAGGGGCGGGGGATAGAACGCCGACTGATCAAGGGGCGGGTGCGAGTACAGACCTGGGGAAGGAAATCTATGAACCAGGGACTTATAAATAGGGACCTCTGGTCTGGACGGGGAGAACGCGGCCGGACAGTGAAGCAGGCAGTCAGAGTTGCGAGATGAGAGAAAGTATAAGCGAAGTGTCAGCCTAATAAAGAACAAGATTATAATCATCAGATGTTATCGCCTGAGTTGTTTCCTTAGTGAATGCCAGATATAGATGAAGGTTAGCAGAGAGCAAGCAAGGTTTCCTTACAATATACAAATATTATCAATCTAATCAAGCACCTCAAGTTATTTAATATATATATTATATTTAATGTTTCCCATATACACATCACACTTCATATGGAAAAAAAATACATTTAAATACAAAATACTATCGAAATAGATAATACAATTCAAATAAACAATACACTTTATATACACAATACACTTTTAATACAAAGTACAATATACTCTGCCAATACACAACTCACTTAATATACACTGTAACCGCTCACTCTGTTGTTGGTGTTACTAATAACGTCACTTTCGAGATGGTGTCGGTGGGTCGTCGAGTTTGCACTCATAATACCTCTCCCCTCACCCGCACTCCCCCACCCGGGCCAGAGCCGAAGTTCTAGACCGTGCGGAAGCGCGCGCCAGGAACGTCCCTCCTGGTCTGAGGAGATACTTCCGGTTAGATGGGATTAGTGTACATGTTTTTTTTATGAGGAATATTTCTTTGACTAGTACATTATTAGTCAAGTAAATCCTCAACAAACTGTGATTTATAATCTAAAATGTCACCATTGCTGGTAAAGGGATGAGCCAAAAGTCACTGTCTTCAAAATGCTTAGCTAATTATGTGATTTCGGGGTTTGTACTGCATTGTTGATATTCGACGCCATTTTTGTTACCACTTCCTGTCTTACTTGAAACGTATCAAAACTCTATTGCTGTGTGTGCTCTCAGACTGAAACACACGGAGTGACTTGTGGTATGTTCAAATACAATATTACACTATATACAATTGTGGTAACGGCTCTGGTCAATAAATTGTTCATTTTTGATGCCGAGAGACCAGAAATAGGCCTTATATTTGACAATTTGGACTTCAGTAGGAAGACAGTTTTCCGCATAGCTGGTACTGCTCACTGTGTGTTTATAGACATTTTACATAGAGCATCCCGATCATGCTATACTCAGAGGCCCTTAGGCCGTCAAAAACTGGTACTATTGTATCTGGCCTGCATCCTCCTGGCAAATTCGTACTCTCCTGAACCCAACCCTGGACCGAACGTTACTACTAGTGATGGTCCTCCCTTGCATACCCCATCAAGCTCCAAATCCCAGTCATCATGGATCTGCGGAGCATGTGAACATGTTGTACATGTGGAGGACAGAGGCGTTGCCTGTGAACAATGTGGGCAATGGTTCCATCGTCAATGCCAAAGCATCGACATTTCTAATTACAACCAACATGCTAAAAATTCTGACGTGCCATGGCACTGTACTGTCTGCGGCTGCCAGATTAACCAGTCTGTGTTTGACCCACATAGTGCAGGGACGGACTCTACCTTCCCAGATTTCTCTCTGAACCACTCAATCTCCACACCAAGAGACATTCGAAGTTTTCAACCACCACACTGCTCTACTCCTATGCGCTGCAGTCAACAAGACAAATGGAGACACAGGCCATTGCGCATATTCCACATAGTGCAGGGACGGACTCTACCTTCCCAGATTTCTCTCTGAACCACTCAATCTCCACACCAAGAGACATTCGAAGTTTTCAACCACCACACTGCTCTACTCCTATGCGCTGCAGTCAACAAGACAAATGGAGACACAGGCCATTGCGCATATTAAATGTAAACTTCCAGTCTGCAAGTGGTAAGCGAGTAGAGATAGCTAACCTAATTAACAGCCTAAAACCCGACATCATCTTGGGCTCAGAAACATGGCTGAATCCCTCCATAGCAAACGCAGAGGTTGTACCAGATATATACAAAGTATTTCGTCGAGACAGAAAAGACAGAGGAGGAGGAGTGCTTGTTGCAGTCCATCACAACTTGGACTGCCACGCTGTTCCAGAACTCGATGTTGACGACTGCGAGATCCTGTGGGTAAAAATGAAACTAAAGGGTAGACGCACACTTTACGTGTGTGCCTATTACCGACCAAACACAGCAGATGAACCAAGCCTGAGGAGGTTCGAGGTATCGCTTCACAGAGCAACACAGTCAAAAAACGCTTTTCTCCTTGTAGGGGGGGATTTTAACTTTCCTTGTTGGAATTGGCAGATTCCTGCTTTGAAGCCCAAGTCCCCATACCCTGTTCTACACTCAGAATTCATGGAGATAATTAACAACCATGGTCTGGAACAGCTGATTAAAGAACCCACGAGGGGGGAAAACACTCTTGACCTACTCCTCACCAATTGTCCACATCGTGTCCAAAAAGTTGAGGTCATCCCCGGGATTTCGGACCACAACATTCCTTATTGTGAATTTCAGGTCAACACACTAAAAATGAAACAAATCATTCGAGAAATCCCAATTTATGCCAAGGCAGACTGGGATGGCCTAAGGATTGCAACCACAGAGCTAAGCTCAAACATGAAGGT
>CAXITT010000092.1:600100-606890 GCA_964033795.1 Lymnaea stagnalis | reverse complement strand
ACTCCAGATATATGGGATTCAAGGCACCACTAAAACATGGATCTCTAGCTTCCTCAGCCACCGACGCCAAGCAGTAGTGGTGGGCGGTACAAGCTCCTCCTTTGTCAATGTGAAGTCAGGGGTCCCCAGGGATCAGTCCTGGGCCCCTGTTTGTTCCTAGCATACATTAATGACCTACCGGAGAAACTGACATCACAGGCAAGACTGTTTGCAGATGACACAGCAGTGTATAGGACGATCGCCAACAGATCTGACCAGGACCAGCTACAACAGGATCTCAATCTGTTAGCTGAGTGAGAGATGAGCTGGGACATGGAATTTCACCCTGCCAAGTGCCAGACACTATCAATCTCTAGAAGTTGTACTCCTCTACACTACCAATACAAACTGCACGGCCATATTCTTGAGCAAGTTTCCTCGGTAAAGTACCTGGGTGTTACCATTCAAAGAGAGGTCCGCTGGGACGAGCATATAAACAATGTATGTAACCAAGCAAACCAAGCCTTGGGGTTCTTAAGGCAAAATCTAAAGATTGGCAACTCCTGTGTGAAAGAAAGAGCATATAAAGCCTTTATCCGTCCGATTTTAGATTATGCATCTTCAGTCTGGGACCCATTTACCCAGAAGAGCATTGACAGGTTGGAGGCGGTCCAGCGACGAGCAGCACGCTTTGTCCTAAACCGCTACAGGAATACCTCTAGTGTTGGCAGCATGCTAGAAACACTAGGCTGGTCACCATTGGAGAAACGACGACGACAATCCAGGCTCTCCATGATGTACAAGATAAATAATGGGCTGGTCCACTGTTCCAGTATTAAACAGAAACTCGTCCCTCTCCCCCATAGACAGCGACGAGGCCATGACAGGCAATTCAGGCTCATACCAGCAAGAAGCCAGTATAGGAGCTGCTCATTCCTGCCCAAGACAATCAGGGACTGGAACCATCTTTCAAAAGGAACAGTTGAGGCGACAACACTAGACGCATTTGTGTCTATTGCCTCAAGCCTTCAAACCCCTAGTGCATAATTTCCTCATCACCACCAGTAACAGAAACATTGCAAATCCCATCTACATGCATAGGAGCCAAAATGATCAATAAATTGATCGTGGGCCCTTAAGATATAGAAGAAGAATTCTTGTTGCATAGTTAAATATTTTAAAATATTTATTTTACATGGACTTATAAATCTTGACCAAATAAGTGATATATTTCCTTTATCCAGATTCAAATACTGGGAGAATTGCAAACAATTGTTCAGTATCAAATAGTTTTGAAGCTATCCATAAATGCCCGCTGGAGATGTGTCCCGTTAATTCTTGTGTTGTGAAGCAACAACACTTTGAAGATCTTGGGGAATAAGAACGAATTTTTCACGAGCACATTTTAAAGAGTGATCATATTCAGGGCAATATCTTAAGTCCGCTTGAAACATCTGTAGTTAGACCATCTGTAAATTAGAGATCATTTTTTTTCGATTCGTTAGTATTCGTTTGGAACACGTAGTGCTGGTTTCAGATTGGTTGGGGAGTTAGGCAGTTATAATTTGTTTTCTTTTGTTTTGGATTTTTTTCACCGCTGCACTTTCCAATGACGTCCAGAGAGCTAAAGCGCCCTGCTCATATATTTAAGGTGTAAGCTTTGAAAATTTGTAAAATAGAACTGCCAAACGAGTCTAGATGGGCTTAGAAAATGCGAAATTACTTAATTCTATTTCCATTTGTGATCGGGAACTTTTCCAGGTTTTTGTACAGAATATTTTTATGCAGCCTCTTTAATATGTGAAATCTTATTTGTCTCAGTAGCTTCATTCTCACGTCTGTGGTCTGTAGTCTGTTTTCGGGGGTCTTTAGTCTGCAGTCTGTAGTCTGTGGTCTGTATTCTTCAATGTTAGTAAGTAGTCTGTGGTCTGTATTCTTCAATCGTTAGTCTGTAGTCTGTAGTCTCTAGCTTGCAGTCTGTAGTATGTGGTGTGCAATCTTTAGTCTGTGATCTGTAGTCTGCAGTCTGTTGTTTGCAATCTTGAGTCTATAGTCTGTTGTCTGTATTATGCGGTCTAAAGTCAGTGTTCTGTATTCTGCAGTCTGTAATCTGTTGTCTGCAGTCTATGGTCAATATTCTGTAGTCTGCATGCCACTCGGTTATAAAAATAATTTTATCTGTTGACCATTTATAATTTTAGGAAATTCTATGATTGATAGTTTTTGAATGTATAACTATAATAGCTGATATATTTTATGTCTATCTGTAACGACTTTTGTAAAGATAATACTATAATAAGTATCTTAAGTAAGTAAGATCTTATAGAATAGAGGGATATAAAGAGAAAACAACGTGTAAAAAGTGCTCAAATCTATTTAAACGTACCTCTAGACAAATAGATATTACACAGACATTTTTTGCAAATTAGTACTTTATCGAATCACATTGCCCCACTCACGACCTATGAATTTTATTTCAAACAATTTTATATTTCGAGAGCTCTGACCGCTACCTAAGTCATCACCAAAACTAAATGCAATGTCCTTAATATATTGACCTGTAAATGAAAAAGAGAAAAGATTTATAATTGTATAAATGATAAAAATAAAGATCTTCTACTTGTTTCGCTTGTTTTAATTATTTTTTTCACTTAAAATGTATTAGATCTAAGTCTTAATCTGTCAGAATATTATTTTCAGCATAACATTCACGTATTTCAACGTTAAAAAATGCTAGAGCAACATTAAGTCAAAATGTAAAATTGTAATATCTTAAATATCTATTTCCCAAGTGGAATGTTTATGATTATGAAGTGCTAAATTTTAGTTGAGATTTATTTCCTACAATTTTTTGTTTTGAAAATAGATCATCACAAATTAAAATGTATTTATATCTTTATTTATATGTTAAATTATTTTTTTTAAAATTTACTTACTCTTTTTGGGGGTGCGGTTATCAATTATTTACATAATACTTAATTGAGGGGGGGGGAGGGGGTCATTGAAAGTTTCAATGTTGTTGACATGGGTGGGGGTGGGGAGGGTTCAAAAATTGCTTTAAAATGATGTCGTAATTAACTGACGGTCCCTAATGTGATGAGCAAAAAAATAACAGCTGCTTAAAATTGATGAAGGGTGAGAATCCAGAAATACTTCATGTTTAAAAAAGAAGTTCTTCTTAATTTTTTCTTAATGAAGTATTAAATTCAGTTTTTAAATGTATCAATGCTATTAAAGCTAATATCAAATATGAGAGTCTCTTTCAGTTATTCTGTGAAGAACAAAAATGCAGACTATGGGCCTGTTACGCACTGGCTTAAAATATGAGAAATTAATTTCCTATTTTAATTTTAATTGGCTCGTTGTAACCAGTGCCTAACAAAGGACGATACCATAGAGTTTCTAGTATTAAAGATACGACACCTAAAACAGTTTCTAGTTACAATTAATAAGATTTATTAAGTCTTAATATAATTACAAAATAAAATAAAATATAATGACAATCTTCAACTTACGGTAATGGTAGATCTTGTACCGATACACAGTTAACACAGTTAGAATAATGTGCCAATGAATAATGATGAAATGCGAAATAAACACATATGAGCACATAAAGACTGTAAGGAAACCTTGCTTACTCTCTGCTAACCTTCATCTATATCTGTCATTCACTAAGGAAACAACTCAGGCGATAACATCTGATGATTATAATCTTGTTCTTTATTAGGCTGACACTTCGCTTATACTTTCTCTCATCTCACAACTCATTGTTCTCCTCGTCTCATACCGTCAGAGTTCTCCCTGCTATCTGCTTCTCTGTCCGGCCGCGCTCCCCCTCTCCAATCTAACCGTCCCCTCTTATAGGTCCACCAGTCAACCGAGGCGTCTCTAGAGATTACTCCCCCTACCTTCTTAAGTCTTGATTTATCTGCTACGCGCCCCCGCTGCATTCCTCGCCTTAATTTATTTGGTCAGGCTTCGGCTGTGGGTTTACCCCTCTCCGTTGACATCCATTGTATTCCACGTCTTAATTTATCTGCTACGCGCCCCCGCTGCATTCCTCGCCTTAATTTATTTGGTCAGTCTTCGACTGTGGGTTTACCCCGCTCCGTTGACATCCATTGTATTCCACGTCTTAATTTATCTGCTACGCGCCAAACACCTTTGGCTGAGACTGAACTCTCTACAATACACAAAGAACAATACACGTTTCGTAAAGTTAATAATTTCTATCTGAATCTCCGTCCCTCCGTCCGTGCCTGTCAATCCCTTATACAGGTCGCGTAAGCCCTGCCTTCCAGAAACGACTTATGACGTGCTGTTTACATTTCTCGGGTTATCGTTCACATTCCAGAAACTACCAGGATACACACTACCCAATGGGTCATTGGAAGCCGATAGTGAACAAGATACATCAAAGGAATAGGCCACGCCCACAACAGACGTTACTGTCTGCTAGGATTCTAATTTAGGTCAAGTAAAACTCAAGCACGGGTAATGTATGCTACATAACAGTGGTACTTTTACTTTACATTGGCGGCTCCTTAAATGCAACTGCTTGAAAAGAGTTAGGGAACTATTTGATACTCCTGGTGGCTTTGTACGTGAGAAACCTGAAATGAAGTACCTGTTAATCATTGGTCGTAAACCACGTGTGAGTTATTTGGCAGATACATTTGAAAAACGAAATATATTAAATAACCAACTTCAAAGAGAAAATTAAACTTCATCGATGCAAAAGCGAACAAATGTGGTTTCATTGCATTTTTTTATATATGTCAGAAATATGTTAATAACAAATATTTTGTAAAGTTTAATTGGCTCAAAAATGTGCAGTGACAGATATCGCTATACCTGTTATTGTTGATCACCAGCTGATTTAGAAGAAAGATTTCGTGATTTAAAAACAAAATAACTGATTTTTCAAATTGGATGATGCAAAAAAAACATTGTCGGTGCAAGCATGGATGGCTAGCTTCAACATGTGGCAATGAATCTTTTTCATACCTAATTATACAATATCTTAATAATATACAGTATGGATTAATATGATATTTCCAATCAACTGTATTGGATAACATAATGGCTAATAACTATCCAGTGGTCACATCACCATCCATACGATGGGATGAAGTCTAGATAATGAAAACACAAAATGGCCACCACGTGTCCTAATGAAGAAGGCACGTGCCAAACATTGAGAAAATATATATTTTAGTGATGCAATGGCTTTTATGATTCTATTCTAATTGTTGATTTGAAAATTACTACCACGTGATATCCGAGTCCAATGATCTTAATGATTTGATGTGTGACGTAAAAAGGATTGTTAACCCAAAACGAGACATTGTCTAGACTAGTGCGGTCCTTGACCCTTTTCTTGGCTCTCATATTTCAACATTGACTTTTCTCTTGGGAATTGACGGTGATCAGGGGAAATAACTCGTCCTGACCTTGAAGAAAAAAAAAGGGGGGGGGGGCTCTAAGTAGGTCGGCGTGAGTAAATGGAAATTATATGTGGGTTCCATTTCGTCACAAGAATAACACTTGACTCAAAGTCCTTTCAATCATTCATTATTAAACAGTGTTGTTATAATATCACTATTAACGCACAATGTCAAAGACTATTAATCCATGGTAACATCAGTACCAACACAAAGACTATCAATCCATGGCATCATACGTGTAACAAATGACTGGGGCTGGGGTTAACAACAGAGCTCCATTGTTGTTCAGATAAGTTATGGGGTGGACGGAAAGTGCCGTGATTATGGGGAAGGAATAAGGAATTGATAGGCACAGAGGGTAAGATTAATAGATTATCGCATATTTTAGTTTGGGGGATGTTTCTTTCCTAAATATTATATCTCGGGCCTTCCAGACTTCGCGTCATAATTTTGGTATTATCGCGGAGTTTCCTAACTGACCGGAAATGAAGTGGTATAGATGGGTTAATAGCTAGCATTCCTGGGCCACATAGGGAGTAGATAATGGTATATAATATAAAACTCTTTTGTGACAAAGGGCAGAGTTAAAGATTCGTGGACAGTGATTATGAAGTTTTAGACGCAGTGGTACTTGACGTTGTCAAGAATGGAGTGCGTGACAGACCGTTAGTAAAGTCTTAGAGTTAGTGAAGAAAATTTAGTGAATTTTTTGTTTTATGTTCAGCAATAAAACTTTTATCTATTAATGTTCCTGAAGAGTTGTTTAATCATTCGTTAGTGTTATGTGTTTCCTTCGTTTTACTTCTGGAATAGTGAATTATCACAGAGAGGTACAGCCCCGTACTATTCACAACACCACCAATACCACTTGGTACATGACCATAAGTACAGGCCATTACCACACAATACAATCTCATTTGTAACAATCAGTGCCAAAACAAAGACTATTATTTGACGATGCAATCATTACCCACTCTAAGACTAGTATGTCATCAGTACAACCACTAACGCAAATGACCCAAATGGTAAAACAACTCAGAAACAAACAAAGCCAAACAACTATGCAATAAAGGGATCAATAGACTACACTGCTTTCTCTTTCACTCTCTGAATCGTACTCTCTGTGCGCAAAATGTTGGTCTACTTTGTTCACACAAGTTCTTACGCCAGCCACTCTTTCACACAAATATAGAAACTCTTCAACTAATAGCGATTTTGTGTGAAAAAGAAATGTTCTCAAATAAACCTTTCCTTATGTCTACACAACAAACGTATCTTAAACATCGCAACTTTTACAGAGAGCTATTATCAAGCAACTATACAGGCCCCAAAACTTTTCAGCCTCATTTTCTTCCATTATGCTG
>CAXITT010000092.1:547600-595100 GCA_964033795.1 Lymnaea stagnalis | reverse complement strand
AACTGAACCAGAAATTCCACTTTATGTCTATCGGTATATGAAACTTTATGACAAACGGTATGTCACCCTATGTTAATTGGTATATGTCACTTTATGTCTATCGTTGTATGTCTCTCTATATATATCAGCATATATATTACTCTCTGTCTATCGGTATGTGTCACTCTATGTCTATTGGTATATTTCACTCTATGTCATCTGGGATATGTTATTTTTGTATATCGATAAAAGTCACTCCATTTGTATCGGTGTATGTCACTCTATATTGAGTGGGATATGTCACTCTATGTTGAGTGGGATAAGTCACTCTATGTTGAGTGGGATATGTCACTCTATGTTGAGTGGGATATGTCACTGTATCTATCTTCATATGTCACTCTGTTTATCGGTATATGAAACTTTATGACTATCGGTATATGTCACCCTATGTTTATCGCTGTATTTCTCTCTATATCTGTCGGTATATATCACTCTTTGTCTATTGGTAATGTCACTCTATGCCTATCGGTATATGTCAAACTATGTCATCTGGGATATGTCACTATATGTGTATTAGTATATGTCACTCTATATCTCTCGGTATATGTCACTCATTGTATATTAATACATGTCTCTATAAGTGTATCCAATGCAATTTTCATAATGAGCAAATCTTGATGACCCCCACTTACATTTTTTTGCGTTCTTTGCTTCGCTCATTTCCATTTTACATCATCAGTGAACATATAAATGCGATTGTTTCATAGTGTAAAACCATCTGCGTAGTCTGTCCAATTATAATTGTTGAAAAAGTTTAGTTGTTTTTTTTTTTTTTTTTTTTTTAAATATAATTTGGTTTTAAATTTNTAATTTTCAATGAAGATACCAAGACTATCATCATCCGTTAATGTCACCTATACTTCAAATTGGCAGAGACTTTTTTTTTAAAGTTAAGGGGATGATTTTTTTTTTTTTTTTTTTTTTTTTTTTTTTTTTTTTTTTATTTTTTAAAAATTTTTTTTTTTTTTTTTTTTTTTTTTTTTTTAAATATAATTTGGTATTGAATTTACCTAGAATTATGTAATAACGAAGAGATTTTTGGCTTATTATAAAATCACAGTACGCTATAAGAAGGGACATTTTACCTGTGAGAACATAACTCTAGACTACCTCTTGATAGTTTAACTAAAATTATATTTTTAAGTTACTAATTTATTTACATATAGTTTGTTCACTATTCTTATCGTTTACAAACATTTCATGCATTAAAAATTTCTTACTGTTTTAATTGATAAAGAGAACACAGTGTACTGATTATTATGTGTGTAAACTTAACTGTCTTAACTTCAATTTGATTTACATTTGTTTTAGTTAATGTTATATCATATTTACCTTGATCAAATCCGACTTCTGTGGACATGTTGGATTCTTGATCTAGAAAGAAACACAAAGAGATCGTCTCAGGTTTTCCTGTTCAAAAATGTATAATGTAAATATTCTGGCCAATTATAAGAATGCCATTTATAAGTGTTATTGTTGTTTATGAAACCTTGTCTCAATCACATCTTTGCTGGTACTCGTGTAGTAAAGAAGCGTGGTAGTGGAACGTCCCGGCTACACAATTTTTCTATATATTGTGGAGAGTTCGGACCACGAGGCCGCCTGACGTAATCCGTCTGACCACCCAAGCTTGTGGAGAGTCGGACCACCCTCGGACCACGACGGCGCCTGCCGTAATCCGTCTGACCACCCAAGCTTGTGGAGAGTCGGACCACGCACGAGCGCCGGACCACGACGGCGCCTGACGTAATCCGTCTGACCGAAGGGTCAAGCTTGTGGAGCACGACGGACCCAAGGATCAAACGCCTGACCAATTACGGCCGTCTGACACCCAGACACGACCATCCATCTGACCAGGGCATTTACCTGGGACGTCTAGACCGACAATTGAGAAAAAGGGGGCGGGGTATAATCTGGACTGGGAGGTATAAATAGGGAAGAAGGCGGACGGACTAAAATCGGGAGAGCAGGGAGAAGTCAGAGTTGGGAGATGAGTGATAGTGTAAGCAAGTGACAGATCTAATAAAGAACACGAGTTTAATGATCAAATGTATCACCGGAGTTGTTTACTTATTGAGTCCCAGAGATGAAGTTTGTCCGATAGTAAGCAAGGTCTCTTTACAATGGTGGCAGCGGTGGGATTCTTAACCTTTCAACGACTCCGAAGAGACGTACATTTTCGTTAGCCTGACTAAATGCAAGGTACAAGGAGCGGAAGATTGACAGCAAGCACAATGTCTTCACAGCACTTACACAACATCCCAACGTACAGTGGAACGTCTACATGGCACACGTTTATCGTGCAGTTTGAGACCTCGGCAAGAATTGTTAAGTGGAGTGATGACGATAAACTCCTCTATCTCTGCTTTTCACTGAAGGATGCAGCTGCGGAATTCGCGTACAGCGAATTAAGCGAAGCTGAGAGGGACAGCTACGAGAAACTCAAGGATGCCCTGGCTAATCGGTTTAAGGACCATCGAACACCTGCATTCTTTCAAAATGTTTTAGACAAACGCACGTTCTTGAAATCGGAGACCACAGCCGAGTACGCTACAGACCTCAAGAGATTGGTTGCAAAAAGCTTCCCAATGGCAGACCAGGCTACAAGAGATGCCATTGGTTTTAGACAGTTTTTAAGTGGGCTGCCTGACCAGTCCATGGTAACACAAGTTGGCACTATGGCTGTTCCTGCCACCGTGGACAAGGCGAGAGCTGCCTTGGATACAATCTTAAATCTGAGGGACAACGTTTGTTTACCGACACAGCAAGTAGCATCAATGGCTAGCGACAATTTGGCCAGAGAGGTTAGCGGCCTGAGAGAGGACCTTAGGGAATTGATGGCCTCACAGCGAGGGGCAGTTACCCATTCGGCACGTGAAACGGGAGGTAATCGGAGGGCGGAACTCAGATGTTTTGGCTGTGACCGAATCGGTCATATTTCACGGAATTGCCCAAACCAAGAGACCATAAGGACGAAATCTTCAGCGTTTAAACTAAATCACATCTCATCAAAGTCAAATGGTCACAACCTCCGTCCTAATGTTGTGTTTGTGCCTGTGAAAGTGTGCGGCGTTAGGACAGATTTCCTCATGGACACTGGAGCGGCCGTGACAATTTTGTCCAAGAGATCTTTTAATAGAATGCAGCAGAGACCGAAGTTGAATACCCACATCACCCCATTACATCTACAGACAGCAAATGGGGCATCAGTGAATCTACATGGGGTGAGTGACGTGAAATTGTTGATTGGGGATAAAGTGTATCCATGGACAGTATTTGTGGCAGATATTATAGAAGACGGTTATCTGGGTTTTGACTTTTTGGCACATTATAATTTTTCATACTCAGTCAGCCAAGGTCTAAGTTTGGGCTGTCACAATGTGCCCGTTTTGGTTAAATTGATGTGTGTAAATTCTAAAAAGGATAAGAACTATTCTACGCAAGCAAAAGGTGTCAAAATTAAGCAGTTACCAGCACCAGCTAAAAGGGATAAGAATTATTCTAGTTCATCGACAAGTGTCAAAAATACGCAGTTACCGTCACCAGCCAGTGTAAGAGTGAACTCGGTCACTTCACACAAAAGACAGCTTGCAAGCAGGGCTCCAGCCCAGACCAACGTATTTGTGCTACCCCGTCCTGAGATGGCCTCGCTGGCGACGAATCTCAGGAATGTGGGTAATAAATCAGTTCAGTTGTGTGGTGAGGTCATTTCCAAGTGTGAGAAAAGGGAGAATTCGAGATAGGACCGTGACGAAACAGAAAAGTGACCCCGACGCTCGAGCAGTAAGGCGCTCTTTTAAGGTGGGTTATTTTGTCCAGTATTCAGACTCAACACACAATTTGAGTCGAAACCAGAAGGTGAACACAAATAAGTGGTGCGGTCCACTAGTGATCAGCCGAAGGCTACGTCCTAATTTGTGTGAGATTAAGGGAGAAGGAAGGATGACTTTCAAAATTATTCATCATTAACGCCACTGTAAGCTGAGACATGACCCTGACCCGCCAGATTGGAGTAAAGTCAGGGCCTCGACAAGTTCTCCAGGAAAATGGGCATGGGGCACTGACTGTTTTCTCAAATATGGAAGGTGTTAATTATTTTATGACATGACAATCTTTTAGATAGACATAAAAGTAAATGAAGTAATGTGCTCTAATATTTTGTATAGAGATACTTGAAATTTAGGTCGGATGAACGACATTATTACTTAAAAATTTTCTGTAGAATTTGATGCATGATGCAAAATTAGAGATTTTTGTTGTAGTGGAATTGTAACATTTTTTTTAATGATTGAAGTTTGAAATGAAGGGTTTGAGTTAAAAGTGTTTTTGCAACCAATTATTATTTTCATGCATATTGTTTACTGTGATACTTGATTTGCTGTTTGATTTTGTTTTCTCTAAAAGTTGTATTATTCAATGTTCATTGTTAGTTGAATGGTGTTCGATCAAAATTGTTTGATTGGGGTGAATGTACTAGGCGCTCTGACTGACTCAAAACTGAATCTGACCTTAACCACAACTGTTTAGGAGACCACGTTTGAGGTATCCGTTGAATTCAATTGTCGTATTCGAAGGTAGGGCGACGGGTAGGATTGTTTTACACAAGGAGACGCATTAGAACCAAAGCGAATGACGTCACGTGTATTACTGTGAGCTGTTTGTAAATGAATGCTGAAGGTCCAAGTCACTTGAAGCAATTTAGAAACCAATCATACGAAATTTTAACGGGGATGTTGTGTAATGTCGGGACGACATTGTTTTGTAAGATGGGGGTAGTGTGGAGAGTTCGGACCACGACGGCGCCTGACGTAATCCGTCTGACCACCCAAGCTTGTGGAGAGTCGGACCACGCTCGGACCACGACGGCGCCTGACGTAATCCGTCTGACCACCCAAGCTTGTGGAGAGTCGGACCACGCACGAGCGCCGGAACACGACGGCGCCTGACGTAATCCGTCTGACCGAAGGGTCAAGCTTGTGGAGCACGATGGAACCAAGGATCAAACGCCTGACCAATGACGGCCGTCTGACACCCAGACACGACCATCCATCTGACCATGGCATTTACCTGGGACGTCTAGACCGACAATTGAGAAAAAGGGGGCGGGGTATAATCTGGACTGGGAGGTATAAATAGGGAAGAAGGCGGACGGACTAAAATCGGGAGAGCAGGGAGAAGTCAGAGTTGGAAGATGAGTGATAGTGTAAGCAAGTGACAGATCTAATAAAGAACACGAGTTTAATGATCAAATGTATCACCGGAGTTGTTTACTTGAGTCCCAGAGATGAAGTTTGTCCGATAGTAATCAAGGTCTCTTTACAATATGGTAGAGCGGCATGTTTGGCCAATTGCAGGGTTGGATAGTTTGTTTGTCTGTTTTGGGGAGGGGGGGGGTTTGCAAAAATCTGGTTACACCTAGGGTGGCTCTAACTTTAGCTATTCAGCTTTCAAATAATGTTAATGGCGCATCTAAATAAATGATTTAATTATAGCCAACGTTGTTTCTCGAGGCCAGAGTCCACATATTGAATAAACTGAAATGGTAAGCGGGACCATACAGTGAGTCGGGAACATGAAGAGGCCATAAAGAGAGTCGGGACTATATTAGAGTCGGGTCTCATTTTAGAATTTAATTTTTTTAATTTTTTTTTTTAAGTTAGCGATACTTCTTCTGGATAGAACATTTTACAATAAAAAATGTCGTGTTTTTTCTGAGGCTGTAGGGGCTAAACAGAAATTTCGTTTTTCTAGTTCCATCTCTGGTGTGATTAATAATCAGTCAAATAATTAGAGCTTTAAGCCTGGGAAGTTCTTGATTTTATTGCCATCAATTTTACAGAAATTTTTGCGTACAGCACACACATCCGTAAAAATATACATAAAGTATGTGAAGTTGATCTAAAGAAGCGTTCAAAATAAGTTCCACTCCTTTTAGACCATCCTCTTCGCTCCCTTCATCCTACGCTCCTGTTCAGAATGTAATATATTGTTTATAGAGGGAAAGACAATAACATAGTAATTACTTTGTGAGTAAAAGTTAAGAATTATTTTCCGCAAGTTATATACATATCTGAGAGAATGTCTGCAAGCCTATTTTGTCCTTGGATGACACATGGCAATTAGATGAAGGCTAATCTTAATAGAGACAAATGTGCGCATGAATTATCTTCTGTGAAAGCATTAGTCAACGTGTTCAACCGAAAAAAAAACTTTAATTATTTATTTAATGTAACCCTTTATACACTGAGGCGTACGCTACGCTGCCTAGTGAGAAATGAAAGTATCAAAATAGAGCTTAATAAAAATCCTTCTTGGGTTGCCCCCCCCCCCCCCCATTTTTTGCACATTCTTAAACTTTAAAAATTCTTAATTCCCAGATCCATTTTAATTCACATCGTTTTACCTCTTCAATTAAAAAAAAATAATAGCTCAACGTATAATTCCTTACAGGGAACGATTGTGCTTTGATATTTTTTAACATTAAAAGTTATACTGCAGTTTAAATCTTTCACATAATTGGGTTTTGAGATCAACAGGTCAAGATTATTATTCTGAAGTCTAAACCTACGTTCAGTTCTTTGACCCCATCCCCACCCCACAGATGGTTGAGTCGTTAGATCATTTGCTCCCAACGATAACCCACATTGTCAATGAAAGCTTGTCTTCCGGTACTATTGCCTCTGTTTGTCATCAAACCATTGCTTAAGAAACCTGGTCTGGGTGAAAGAAATTTTTAAAAGCATAGCCTGAATCTAACTTATCCTTTTCATATATAGTCATTAAAAGATAAGTTCTAAAACAACTTTGTTCTTACTGAAAAGACCACAGATATAGCTCTCTTGAAAGTCACTCATGACCTCTTGCTCGCATTGGACAGTGGTAATGTCCCCATACTGATACTCGCAGACCTCAGTGTGACCTTTGACGCTGTTGACCATGAAAACCTTTGCAAAACCCTTGAAAATTAATTTTGTATTTCTTGTTCAGTTTTGGCTTGGTTTAGGTCCTATCTCTCCAATAGAATGCAGGCGGGGGCTGTCGATGGCTGTCTCTCCGGCTGTGGTCACTTGGTGTACGGTGTGCCACAGGGGTCCGTTTTGAGCCCGGTTCTCTTCACAATGTTTACCAAGACACTGCTCCTCCAGCTCAGGAGGCATGATCTTGAGAGCCAGTGATTCGCAGATGACATGCAATTAACCAAGCATACCCATTTCTCCCTTGTCGACTCCGCTGTCCGGACTTTGCGGGAGAGCATTGGTGAAATCATGAAGGACACTCGGCAAGTTGAAACTTAATGATGACTAAACGGAAGAATTCCTTATTTACGATCACACATCATCCCCTAACTAAGCTCTCGCCACCTCATTTCAAGTAGGTAAGTCCGACATACAGTTTATATCCTCCGCTCTGAATTTTGGTTAAAGGCTGTCTAACAATATGTCTCTTGATAATCATATTTCTCACATTTGTCGCTGTGCATACACTGCTTTCTGTCAGGTCAACCCCATCCGTCAATACCTCACAGTTAGCGCAACAAAAACCCTTGGCTGGGATACAGCGCTAAATATAACTACTTCTACAAATAATAATAATATAAAAATGAACCATTGTAACTTCATAGAATTTGTTCTTATTTGCATGAATGATAAGTAAATAATTAGTGAGCTGTATTTCGGCATGACGTCTCATTGCACTAATTATTTATTGCCATTTTCTTAGTTAAAATCAGTTTTGTCCTATGCTTTTTTAAAATCAAAGAAATTTAAATCTTTTGATATGCACGTTTAAATTTAACTTTCATAAAATTAATATAAGTTTTCATTTATTTGAGATCAAACGAAAATTGTGCATGGATATTTATATATATATATATATATATATCCCGTATGCACTCCTATATCATTCATGCTAATGCGATCAAACATTTTGTTGTCCCCATGCACGACAATTTTTTTGAATTATTAATAAACATTTTTTTATATTCTGTTTTTTAGGGCCGGGGGTCTTAAATTCGTGTTTTTTTTTCTTCTTAAATTAACTATGTAAATATATTTTCTGTAAATATTCCGTTTCGGGTCGTTGCCTTTATTTCGTTTCTTATAAAAATGAGCTATATAACATAATTTCAAACAGAGCTAATGCATACGATGATGTAATTTTAATAGAATACAAATAGTTAAATTTCAGTTAGTTTGTGAAATATAAAGTAGGTTTCTAAATTAGTACAACCATTTTACAATATTCCATTTGGGGGTCCTAAATTTTTGTTTTCGTTTATGAGCTTTTGAGATAAAACTTTGGTGGATTATTGTTATGCATACGCCCTAAAAAGTACATGAAAAAAAAAAAAATTAAAACACAAACACTATCTTTCCTTGAGTTACACTGCAACGCATGCAGTCTGCGCGGTATTATGTATATAAACTATAGGCCTACATGAAAGCTTAGTTTACAACGAAAGCTCTACGTAAATTGTTATATCCAGACAAAACACTGGATTTAAAAATAAAGTTTTTTTTTTTTTCAATTGACCAACTTTTTTATTCAGGAGTTCCCCTTCGACAACCGATTTTAATGATACTTTTTTTTAAAATATTAGGTTTTTCTTTATCCAACCTAAAAATATGAAAGACTAATTGATTTTTTCTAACATGAGCAAAATAAATACAATTACAACTAATGGTGGTTTTGGAAAGTCTTGACTCTACTCGAATTTTGGTACAAATACATTTAAAAAATTGTAATATTGAGAAACTTGAGGGTTTTGATATTATAATTTTGAAAACTGGAAGGGCCGTGAAAACTAATTTCATTTTCCTTATAAAAGCCATATCTCTAACATTTTTCAAGCGATTGTTATTGGAAATTGTTAAATACTTGGGTATTAATCGGATGCATTTTTTGGGGTCCCTATCTTATTGATAAAAAAAAAATGTCACATTATTGGAGGAGGACCCCCACAGGGGCTCTTGTTTTAACTTGAATGGAAAACATTAGATTTACGAAATTTTCTTTAGTCTCAAGATAATGATTACATAGAAAAGATTCATTTTTAAATTATTTATATTAACTTCGCTTTTGTTCATGCCTATCAAAACATTCGGATGGCTAATTGACCTTCTTCCTGTCACCCTATCGAGCTGAAACTTGCCAGAAAGACTTGTTGTTGACAACACATTCTATCAAATTTTGAGCCCAATCGTCCAAAATCAGTTTTCCAGTTTTTCAAGTGGAAGATGACGAAAATATGAGACTGATTTTGTGAAATAAAATTCCCGCTAACTACGCTAAATGAGATTCTTTAAAGAAACAATATCGCAAGTGCATTTCATGCATATTATTTTATTTTGTTTTTCTGAAATGTGTGCAATAAATCTGCTGTGTACAAGAGGGTGGGTCATTGTAAAATAAAATTATCAAAAGTGCATAAAAAGGACTTATACGGAAAACTGTGCTTTTAGCAGTTAGTTAATTTTCAAATGTTTTAAAGTTTTTAAAAAGAAGTATAGCATTTTCCAGAAAAGTCTATACTAATTATCCTAGCTGTAAAGATTTAAAAAATGTCATTGGGAATTAAAAGTAATTTGAAATTGTATTTTCATTGCATAGATTTCTACTCGTTTGTAGTAAAAGCCCAGTTATAGCTTAATATATCATTTTCATGAATATTTAACCTTTTTATTCTAAAACTTTAGATTTGTGTATATGGGTTTTAAGATTATATAAAGGCCATTTTCATATTACTTATATTTCTATAATTGTCCACTTTTGTCCTCAAATGCTATGAAATGAGATTTAAAGATGTCTTTGAAGCTACTAGAAAGCTTCAAATGAGTGTAGAAGGATTTAGAATGTATTTTCCTTATAAAAGCGAAAGCTATGCATGAAGGCTTATGTTACACTGCAAGCTTCTACGTAAACTGATGCATCTAGGCGAAAATTGTTAAAAGTACTGTTATGTAGGATTGTTTAAGTCACACTTTCACCGTGCCGTGAACTCAGGTTGACCCCAAAATTAGGCTGCGTTTTATTGGGCCTGGCCTATTTCCTTTCATCTTGACGTGCTTTCTGCCGCCACTAATTAAACATAACTAATCTGTTCTAATAGAATTTGGTGGAAAGTTTGGGGGTGGTCAAGAAAGGTAAACAATGTGTAAGTCGTTTCTGGATGCTTCGGTAGACCCACTATATAAATAAGGGAATTCAGAGATTCAGAGAGATATTTTTAACTTCACGAGACAATAATTGTATTATTCAGTGTGTACTCATATGTGTTTATTCGCATTCATCATTGTATTTTATTCATTGGCACATTGTACTAACTGTGTACTGGTACAAGACTTCTCATACTCTGTAATTTGAAGTGTACAATTCAACGATGCTATTCTTAGATTGTTGAATCATGGACATTTGAAAGATAACAAAATTTACTCCATCGAAAATCATATTGAAACCAGTGGCGCAGCTAGGGCTAGTCCCAGCCTGAGTAAGCTAACATTGTTGCCCCCTTTCAGCGATAATATTTTTTGTATATGACTCCGCACCCCCTTCCAATGTCAGAGATTAAACATTTTAAAAAAAAAAACTAACTAAATGTAGTGCTAAATGTTGAAATAATGCACATTTAAGTTACTTACAGGGGCGTCAATAGGGAGATAGGTTGGATGATTTCGGACCGCACCAGGTGACACCAAACCTAGTGACGCGTCTGTTTACATGTAGGCTAGTGGCACATGTTATCAAATTCCTACAGGTGAAGTCTCAATTACTCATTTAAAAGATTATTTTTAAACATTTTTTTTGATTTATCGGGGCAAATGTTTACTTTTTTTTTAGATCTTGCGTTGGACTATTGCCACATCTTTATCTGACGCCATACCTATGTCTGACTAGTACTGCACCTTTGTATGACTGTTGCTATATCTTTGTCTGATTAGTGTACACATTTGTCTGAATATTGCTATATCTTTGTCTGATTAGTGTACACATTTGTCTGAATATTGCTATATGTATGTGTGAATATTACCAAACCTATGTCTGATTACTGCCATACCTATGTCTGACTAATGCCGCGCATATGTTTGACTATTGCTATATCTATTTTTGAGTATTGCCCTACCTATGTCTGACTATTTCTAGCTATCTCTATGTCTGACATTTGCTATACGTATGTATGAATACTGTACACATATGTCTTAATATTGCTATATCTACGTCTGACTATTGCTAAATATATGTCTGACTCTTGGTATATCGATGTCTGGAAATTGGTACATATTATGATTTTTTTAAACGAGACCCGGAACTCCCTGTCGAAATACGAGGGAAATACCGTGTTTAAAAGTTAGAGTGCATTTCAATTTTTATTTTGTTTTAGCAAGTTACAGAAAGTCACAAATATTCGCTATAAGTTCAGGAATTGTAAAATAAGACTATTGCACCAAGGCAGTATTTCCCGACGTGGAGCCCACGCCCCACAGGGGGGCAATTTGATTTTTGAAGGGGGCAATTCGAAAATGAGCTGTCTTGAATTTGAAATCCAACCGTCTTGAGGCGCATTTGAAGGCCAAACCTAGTTGTCAATCTATGTCAGATTTAAATTACTTTGAAACATCAAAGAAACTTTTTGAAAACAAAAAACTTTAAAGTCTCTGTTTACAGTTCATACTTCAATTGTCAATCGTGCTCTTGGGTCTAGTTATGAAATTTCTTGACTCTTAAGCTAAATCGGTGAAAAATCATACTATAGTAGAAAATTTAATCAAGCCATCAATATCAGAATTTCTTAGCACAATTCTGAAAAAAGATGAGATAAACGTGCAAGCTATGCCACTCAGAAACAATTCTGTTAGAAAAAAAAACAATAAATATATGAAATGAGTGAAGAATTTAAAATTCAACTTGTTGAAAAGCTGAGAACAAAGATATCACCTGTGCAAATTGGTTAATTGACTTTGAGAGACTGTGAGGCCTTACTTAAACTTACTTAAGATATATTGATAAAGGAAATTTTTCTAAAGAAATAGTTGCTCTGTAAATCATTAGAAAGCACTACTTCTACCAAATATATATTATTATATAATTAGTTAAAACATCACTTAGATGTTAAAAATAATAATGAAGGATTAGTATCCATATATGCTTGTGCAATGTGTTATTAGGGAAAAATTGGTAGTTAAAACTTTTCCCCTGTTCTTAATGAAGTACTAAATTCATTTATGAAGTGTATCTTCTTCTTCTTCTTCTATATCTTAAGGGCCCACGATCCATTTATTGATCATTTTGGCTCCTATGCATGTAGGTGGGATTTGCAATGTTTCTGTTACTGGTGGTGATGAGGAAATTATGCACTAGGGGTTTGAAGGCTTGTTCCTTTTTAAAGATGGTTCCAGTCCCTGATTGTCTTGGGCAGGAATGAGCAGCTCCTATACTGGCTTCTTGCTGGTATGAGCCTGAATTGCCTGTCATGGCCTCGTCGCTGTCTATGGGGGAGAGGGACGAGTTTCTGTTTAATACTGGAACAGTGGACCAGCCCATTATTTATCTTGTACATCATGGAGAGCCTGGATTGTCGTCGTCGTTTCTCCAATGGTGACCAGCCTAGTGTTTCTAGCATGCTGCCAACACTAGAGGTATTCCTGTAGCGGTTTAGGACAAAGCGTGCTGCTCGTCGCTGGACCGCCTCCAACCTGTCAATGCTCTTCTGGGTAAATGGGTCCCAGACTGAAGATGCATAATCTAAAATCGGACGGATAAAGGCTTTATATGCTCTTTCTTTCACACAGGAGTTGCCAATCTTTAGATTTCGCCTTAAGAACCCTAGGGTCTTGTTTGCTTGGTTACATACATTGTTAATATGCTCGTCCCAGCGGACCTCTCTTTGAATGGTAACACCCAGGTACTTTACGGAGGAAACTTGCTCAAGAATATGGCCGTGCAGTTTGTATTGGTAGTGTAGAGGAGTACAACTTCTAGAGATTAAGTATCGATGCTATTAAGGCTATTGCTCTCGAAAGAAAACTGCTTGAAAAGATTTATGGAACTATTTCATATGCTTGGTGACTTTGTAATCAAGAAATCAAGAAAGAACAACCGGTAACATTTGATGGTAAAGCATTAAGAATTTCTGAGTTATTTAGCCAATATCTTAAAAAAACTAGATATATTAAATAACCAACTTCAAGGAGCAAGATAAAACTCTGGTCGATGCAGAATTTAAGTTGTTTGGTTTTATTACATTTAATAAATTATGTCAGAAATATGCTTGCAACAAAATTTTTGAAAAGTTTCATTTGCCCAAAATTTGTGAAGTTACTGGTAACCACTGCATTTGTTATTGTCCATCGTCTAAACATTTTGTTAGCTGATTTAGAAGAAATATTTTTTTTATTTTAAACAAGCCGATTTTCCAATTTGGATGATGCAGCTTAAGAATTTTAGAAAGGCTTAGGAGGGACATTGCACAATAAATGTTGGGAAACACTCAAGTATTAGTCTCAGTACTTGTAGTACACAGGTTCTTAGCATTTTCAAGTCGACCACACGCATTACGTGGGGAAACTGGGAATAGCGTAGTCTTTGCTAAATGACAACACGTTTCAACTAGATAGTTCATTTGAATATTATTTTAATTAATAAAATATATAATGTCAAGTTTGAAATTGTAACTCAAAATTTCAGGCACCAATTAAAAATATTAAAGCTAGTAAAAAATCGCTATACATATAACCTTATTTTTTTCAGCCAGCAAACTAACAAAAATCTCTTCGCATTCGAATTTGATGTCACTTCTCATGGTCTGGGAACTCGTGCTGTTGTAAATGTGATTATAACACACACACACACACAGACACACGCGCGCGCGCACGCAGGCACACACACACACAAACACATATATATATATACATATATATATATATATATATATATATATATATATATATATATATATATATATATTACACACATACACACAAACATATATATATATATATATATATATATATATATATATATATATATATATATATATATATATATATATATATTGACATTTTTACTTGTAGTTTATGCAAGATGAACCCTTTCTTACAATTTGTATCATTTGAAAAGGGAAAAAAAAAACTGTTTCATGTATACAAATTCAGTTTTCACTAAAAACCCATACTTCTTTATATTATATAATTGTATGGTATAATTGAGGGAGAATTACTTTTTTCACCAGAAAAATGTCGGGATCTCCGTTTGGAATTTACATATATCACGATTTCCTGGAATAAGCGAAACCCTGAGAAAGTAAAAAGCCTGGTACACAAAAGTCTGGCTATTGGTACACATATGTCTCACTATTAGTGCACATGTCTCATTATTATTACACATGTTCCACTATCGCTCCATATATGCCCAACTTTTGGTACACATATGACTCACTTTGGTATATAAAAGTCTCACTATCGCTACACATGTCTCACTGATGGTACACATTCGTCGCACTATTGTTACACTTATGTCCTATTATTGGTACGCACATGTCTCACTATTGGTACAAATGTCTCATTCTTTTAGTACACTTCTGTCCAAATTATTGCTACACATGTCCCACACATGATTCACTATCGGTACACATTTGTCACACTATTGCTAAACATTTGTCGCACTATTGCTACACACATGCCTCACTGTTGGAAAACATATGTCTCACTATTGGTACACTTGTCTCACTGATGGAACACATCTTTCTGATTTTTGCTACACATGTCCCTCCATTGGTACAAATACATAAGTCTCACTTGTAATACGATTATTTTAAAAATGTGAAGAGACTATCCTTGGTGATCTTTAATGTTGGAGACACACATCCTATCTCACTAATAATAGATGGGCCGGGCGAAAGATGTCGATGGGGGCCAGCCATCCTGGTGCAATTTTAAGAAGTCGACAAAATCATAAATTTCCATGAAAAATGTTTGTGTAAATAGAAACGTGTCGGGAAGATTGAACCTAAATTCAGGCTTTTTCCCCCTGGTGAGGGACATACTACCACCGTCCAGTAAACATGCGCACGTGTACACATATACACACACACACACAAACACACAAGCACACATAAACACAGTTTTAAATGTGACGAAATAATCAATCAAAGGCCGACTCACCGTGAAGAGTAGTACCGAAAGTTTATACTATTGAACCCAACTACATATTCAACTATCAGTTTGTTCAAGTGCACCCCGTGAATCCCCCAACACATTTCTCTTTCACCTCTCCCCAACCTCCCCCCCCCCCCGCCCTTCTTTTTTCCCCTCCATCAGTGTGATTTATTGTCATTTTCAATTTAAGCTGTGGGTCTGAGGATGGTGGAGATCAGGTGGATAGCATTGTAAACGGAGTTTCTTATGGTGTCACCTGGGGCCCCGAAGAAAGTAGGACGGCACAGGTGAATTTTTGGGGAGGGGTGAGATTGGAAACAAACCCCTTGCATTCAAACGTATGCACTCAGTGTTGTGGATTTCTCAATGGACTATAGGTGTTATCATTTAGGCTGTAATGAATACCCCGGTAAGTGACTGATTGTACTTAGTTTAGGCTTACATGATTAAATCATTACTGTAATAACGAAGGGAGTGAAATTTTAAATTAGAACGTAGGGTGACTTTAACCGGAGAGCCTTGATTTGAGAGGGTGGCGGTAAATTGGGGTAAATACGTTTCTAAAAAAAAAACTTTAAACTACTAATAGAAATCAGCACAAAACGAAATATTTTTACTTCAAATTGCGATCCCGATCGAGGGGTCTTTTTAAAAAGTTTCGATTATGTCAAATCAGAGTTGAAATGATGGTCGTTGATGAATCAATAAATTAACTTAAATAATAGAATAAGAGAACGACCGTTACATCAAAAAATACGGAGGAGTGGTTGGAAATGATTGACAATAAATTATTGTTGATAAGGGGGTAATGTAGATAGAAACAAGTTTGGCAAATTTTGACCCAAAAAGGTGGGTAGGAGGGATGAGTCAAAACACAATGAAGTCAAGAATTATATTATTCGATATAAATGTATATTTAAGAGAATAAAACTATAAATAGACCTAAATAAATATAATACAGAAATATTTTTAAAATTTCAATGTCTATAAAAGATCATAAATTTTTTAATGGTCCGTAAAACACCAATAATGGGTTTTTGCACCTAATATAAATACGGGCTCCTAAATAACAGCCAAAAAAAGTTGCTGCCACTTCGAGCAATTGACAATATCTGCAAACAGAAAAAAAACAACAACTGATATTTTTAATGCTGCTGGTTAGACGAGACACTTAAGATGTCAGCCGGGTCCATAATAATATTATTGTGAAAATGATTAATTGAAAATTACACAGTAATTATACTCTTATGAAATAGAGAAATATTTGCCTGATCAGCTAACGACCAAAAAAGAAACTAGTTAGAAATGTGTAACTATAACATTTGGACGCTATCGATTCTTTAATAAATTATGAATTATAAAAATGAATTTAGTCATAGAATCAACTTTTTACTAATTTAAATTCATTTACCAATTGTTACATATATCATAAAATGGTTTTCCCCGCCGATTTCTATGTCATATTTATTATTTTTTTTTCTGTATATTTTCTTTGGTTGGAGGGGGTACCTTGACACAGCTTACTAGGGCCCAGGGGGTCCTTGAAAGTTGAACACCTGATGAGAAGGGGGAAGGGGGATAAAAAATTGCCAGAAAATTCTTGACATAATGAATGGAAGGCTCCTGGGGGACGAAGTGGAATAGATTAGCGGAATCGTCTTGGTTTTGTACGTATTCCTATATCTACCACAGAGACAATACTCCAAATGATCGAATGTTTGTTCAAGAGGCGAAATCAGGGGAGACTAACAACTAGATAACAGTTATCAAAGATATTTAATTTGCGACCCAATCTTAGAGGTGCAGAGTGGTTCTTGGCCCCCAATACCACGAAACGTGATCCCAATACTATGAACAGAGACCCCCAATACCACAAAACGTGATCCCAATACTATGAACAGAGACCCCCAATACCACGAAACGTGATCCCAATACTATGAACAGAGACCCCCAATACCACAAAACGTGATCCCAATACTATGAACAGAGACCCCCAATACCACAAAACGTGATCCCAATACTATGAACAGAGACCCCCAATACCACGAAACGTGATCCCAATACTATGAACAGAGACCCCAAAACAAAACTTTGTGACAATAAATACGATTTTTAAAAACAAAATAGCATAAAAATCATTACGTTACAGTCTAATGCTCAGGGCGGCGCCCTCAAAATGGAAAAAATGAAGTCGCGACCAAAGATGCATTTGAGAAGTAATTGAGTCCTTTCATGTAGGTTAATTTGTTCTCTTGTTTCCACCTACTCATTATGTTTTCTTCTTATCTGATCTACACCACGGCTTTGATTTTCTGTCCTTCAAATCTAATCTACGTCACTTCTTTGATTTTGTGTCTTTTAAATAATCTGATCTACGCCACTGCCTTGATTTTATGTCTTTTAAATGTCATACACGTCACTGCTTTGATATTCTGTTATTGAAATCCTCTCTTGTATTTAACATTGTTTTAATAAATAAATCTCACTAATTTTACCTGTTTTGAACAGCCGTGCGCTCTGTGAAAATGTGAAGATATCCTAACGTTATTCTAAGCTGTGGGTGGCTGGTCCCAAATTCAATGAGACGCATGCGTTTACAGACCAGCGCAGTGACGCGAGGGGCTGCGTTGAACATTGTAGACATCGTGTTTGTCTCAACAGGCGGAGCTTTGTGAATCCCTTTCACTGTACAAGACTGAATATGTTTAGGAAGAGCAACTTCCATTATTTGTATATGAGATTGGGGGCTATTGTGTTGGAGTACCTCCCGATAACTTTCAATCTATTTGTTTTCCCCCATCTCTGAATCTCTCTGCCATTTCTATGCCACATGTGCTCTCTCTGTCATTCCATAAAATCTGTGTCGATTCAATATTCTGTCATCACTCTATTATAAATGTTATCTGTCATTCCTCTGTTATCTTTCTGCCATCTGTAATCGCTCTGTCATTTCTCTTTATACAAAGTTAGCTTTTTTATACACTCATTTTCCCTCCCTTTTACACTCACAATTACCCTCCATTTTACTCTCACGATTACCCTCCCTTTTACACTCACGATTACCCTCCTTTTTACACTCACGATTACCCTCCCTTTTACACTCACGAGTAACCTCCCTTTTACACTCACGATTACCCTCCCTTTTACACTCACGATTACCCTCCCTTTTACACTCACGATTACCCACCCTTTTACACTCACGATTTCCCTCCCTCTTACACTCACGATTACCCTCCCTTTTACACACACGATTACCCTCCCTTTTTTACTCACGATTACCCTCCCTTTTACACTCACGAGTAACCTCCCTTTTACACTCACTATTACCCCCCCCCTTTTACACTCACGATTACCCTCCTTTCTACACTATTACACTCTCTTGTAAACTCACAATTACACTGCCTTTCACACTCACACTCTTACACTTACTGTTATAATTCCTCTTGCAGTCATTTCTACTCTCGCCTTTACATTCACTGCTACAATTAATGTTACACTCACCGTGACAATAACTGTTACAATCTCACGGCTAGGACGCAACATGCACCTTTTAAAGTCCATTGAGAATAGATGAGCGGCTTTTATTTTCGTGTGTTTGTTGTAAAACACAAATCAAAGTATGGAAAAAGACAAATGAATGAAGACCGAGGCAGATACTGTTTCCTTGTTTAAATTGTTATAGACGTCGAATGCATTGAAATTATTTCGAGATATGAAATCCATTTTTGATGAACACTTATTAGAGCTTATCACCTAGTTTGTTTAGTATCGATACATTCGTCATTGATACCGATTATTTGACGCAGGTGGAGCACCCGGATACAGATTATGGGATTCAGGTGGAGCACCAAGATACAGATTATTTGATGCAGGTGTAGCGCCAAGATAGAGATTATTTGATGCAGGTGGAGCGCCAAGATAGAGATTATTTGATGCAGATGGAGTGCTAAGATAGAGATTATTTAATGCAGGTGGAGTGCTAAGATAGAGATTATTTGATGCAGGTGGAGTGCTAAGATAGAGATTATTTGATGCAGGTGGAGCGCCAAGATAGAGATTATTTGATGCAGGTGGAGCGCCAAGATAGAGATTATTTGATGCAGGTGGAGCGCCAAGATAGAGATTATTTGATGCAGGTGGAGCGCCAAGATAGAGATTATTTGATGCAGGTGGAGCGCCAAGATAGAGATTATTTGATGCAGGTGGAGCGCCAAAGATTATTTTTTGGAGGTGGTCCATTTGAATTTATTGCTGCAGACAAACAGAATTATTGAGTTGAAAACAAAATTTTTAGCATGGCATTTATTGAAATTTGGATATTTGAAATGATGGACGTCTACATCTGAGTTATATTTTACTTCGTTATTTCTCATTTTTGTGCACTGGGTTCTCAGTGCTTGATATCATAGAAAGTAGTGCACTGGGTTCTCAGTGCTTGATGTCTTAGAAAGTAGTGCACTGGGTTCTCAGTGCTTGATATCATAGAAAGTAGTGCACTGGGTTCTCAGTGCTTGATGTCTTAGAAAGTAGTGCACTGGGTTCTCAGTGCTTGATATCATAGAAAGTAGTGCACTGGGTTCTCAGTGCTTGATATCATAGAAAGTAGTGCACTGGGTTCTCAGTGCTTGATGTCTTAGAAAATAGTGCTCTGAGTTCTTAGTGCTTGATGTCATAGAAAGAAGTGCACTGGGTTCTCAGTATTTTATATCATTGAAAGTAAATTTGGCGCAGAATCCAATGCGGAGAAGGAAATAAGGTTGGATGTCTTCTGTTTTTACGAGATTGAAAGGAAATGTACTGTTATATAAAGGTGTATCTATTCAACAAACTGAAATTATTAGAATTTTCTCAATTTATTCTTTCTCAAATCAAATTACATTTTTCTTTATGATTTTTACTCAAGCATTTTTCTTTTTAATATTCTCAATTTCATGTTAAACTTGTTAGAATTTGACATAAAGCTATTTGTACAGCGCAGATGCAGGAAAAGAAAAGGTTTGGGAAACTCTGTTTTTTTTTCCCTTTCCATGGCAACAATAATAATTTTATTTGCGGAAAATTAAGAATAACACTTGTTATACAGCCGTCTATTTTTTTTTAAAACCGAAATTTTATAAAAGGAGAAATTCTGAACTAACTTCCTCGACATTGTTTACCTTGGCCTGAAGTCGTAAAAATGTAGCAATAACGCAAGAGCTATCTGACAGGCCATGTCGGTACTGGAATTTGGGTTGACAAGCATAGACAAGCATAGACAAGACTAGTAACGATTTTTAGATTTACAAGACAAAAATCCCGGGGGTGGTGTGAAGAGTTGTCGACCCCGGGCAATAAAACGCAGGCCGTGTCTTTCTTAATTCGCTACTTCCTCACCAAGCCTTGCTCTAACGTCCAATAAAAAAAAAAAAACATCAGCGATATCTTGGCTTTTGTTATTTAGATCACTTTCTTAATACTGAACTCAAACATGGGCGTACCCTAATCCTCTCCCTCCACAGAGGCCCCCCCCCAAAAAAAAAAAAAAAAAAAATAAATAAATAAATAAATAAAAAGAAACAGCTATGAATAATCCTCTCCCTCCACAGAGGCCCCCCCCCAAAAAAAAAAAAAAATAAATAAATAAATAAAAAAATAAAATGAAACAGCAATGAACATAAAATATGTAAGCAGACACATGAAAACTCAACGGAATAAGTCAGATGTTTTCTAGAGACATTCTGGGTACTAGGTTGGTTAGTACAAAGTCAAAAACTGTCTAGATTGATCGACGACTGCATGCGTTGCGTTGATTCCAGATTTTGTTTTCCTTTCTTGTAATTTCTTTCTTCTAATGTGAAACTATTAGCGGTTTTTCGAACACGGGTTATTTCGGGTGTCCTTTGGCGTAGTTTATTTATGTGCAACTAAAGAAGTAAGTTTGCAAAATTCTATTGCAGTTGTACCCTACTTTTATAACACCTGTATCCTACTTGTATAACACATTCACCCTACTTGTATATCAGCTGTACCCTACTTGTATAACAGATGTACACTATTTTTATAACACGTTTACCTACTGTATAACAGATGTGCACTACTTGTATAACACATGTATCTTACATGTATGACAACTGTACCCTACTTGTATACCACCTGTGTCCTACTTGTATGAGCGTTGTCGAGTATGAGCGTTCATTAGTAATTGTTGCGACTCAATATTATGTTCATTAGTTGTTGAACGCCTTTCCCGCGCTTGACTATTAGTATTGACGTATTTAGTCGTGCGGCAGTCTTGAGTGGAACTTTGGAGTGATAGGATGTGTATTATTTAGGTCTGATAGCGAGCTGCGATATATTCATATGTTATGTGTATTATATTTACTTAGATATTAAAGTTATAGTTATTATGAAAAGGAGTTGAGTTTGTTAATTGATAGTGAGAATAGTACGACGCTTCAACGTATGAAAAGAACTTGACGAATGTAATCAATCCAAGAAGACTGTAGGAGTTGACATGGGGGCTTCTCATCCGGGATTGGTGAACCTCGTTATTTTCATACTTGAGGTAAAGTACAAGAACATTCTTATTATTCAACATTAGTGAAGTTACAACCATCGTCGCATGTTCACGTATTTCAATGTCGGAGCCCCATCAAGTTTATATGAGTTGCATACGCCAGTAACTCCATCAACCACCTGCGTCCTGTATTAGGCTAGTTATTTCCTAACCTGCAACAGACTAACTTCGCCTTGCACTTCTTCAAGTTAACAACGTCCCGTTTGTAGCCAGCTACTAACCTCGTGTCCAGTTCCAGTGAAATGACTACGTCCTATCCTGTATGAAGTTACCAATGTCGTGCCCAGTTATAGCAAATTAACTACGCCCTGCCCGTTATCAAGTTGATAACGTCCTGTTCAGTTCCAGTGAAATAATTACATCCTGCTCTGTATGAAGTTACTAATGTCGTGTCCAGTTACAGCAAATTAACTACGGCCTGCCCGTTATCAAGTTGCCAACGTCCTGTTCAGTTCCAGTGAAATAATTACGTCCTGCTCTGTATGAAGTTACCAATGTCGTGTCCAGTTACGGTAAATTAACTACGCCCTGCCCGTTATCAAGTTGCCAACGTCCTGTTCAGTTCCAGGGAAATAATTACGTCCTGCTCTGTATGAAGTTACTAATGTCGTGTCCAGTTACAGCAAATTAACTACGCCCTATCCGTTATCAGGTTACCAACGTCCTGTTCAGTTCCAGTGAATTAACTATGACCATCGCTGCATCGAGTTATCTACGTCCTGTCGGTAGTGAGCTACCCACTCCGTGTTCAGCTCCAGTGAATCAACTACGCCCCTCCAAGTATCGAGTTATCTACGTTCTTTCAGCGGTGAGCTACCAATTTCGTGTACAGTTCCAGTGAAATACCCAGCCCTGCCCCTCATCAAGTCGCCGACGTCCTGTTGAGTTCCAGTGAATTAACTACGCATTTCCCTGTATCGAGTTATCTACGTCCTGTCGGTAGTGTGCTACCAACTTCGTGTCCAGTGAGCTGTGAAGTCCTGTGGCCCTGTCCGGTCACCCAGTTGAACAACGCCCTGTCCTGCTTCAACGAGCCACCAACGTCCCGTCCTGCATCAAGCTTCCTATGCCCGATCCTGTATTGGCGAGTTACACACGAACTGTCCAGTGTCGGCGATTCGCCTACGTTCTGTCCAGTGAGCTGCCGATGTCCCGTGACCCGTCCCGGTCACCCATACCTCAATGACTGTGTCCCAAGATTGCCATATAGCACAATTGAAGTTTGTGAGAGAACTATTGACAGTAAAGAACCATTGACACTTAATTAAGCCCAGTGTGTGTTTTGAATAGTATTTAAATTCTATAGGACTTTCCACGAACCAGGCAAGTTGGATTTTTATTGTTTAAAACATTTTTGGCATTAATTTTCTTATGACTTATGTATTAACATTTTTTACCTGGGTAGAATTTAGATTTTTGCTAGAGTTAGTTTAAACAGATTGCTATTTGTCCTTAAACCTAATTATTGTTCATTGCATGATCACCCCTAAATTTTATTGCCATGGCTGGATATGTCGAGTATGGGAAATTGAGCCTGGAAGAAATTGAGTGTGTTGGTATATTACTTTCTTATAAGGGAGAAAAACTTGTGGAATTTATAACGGGAATGTGGGAAAAACAAAGAGAGGAGGAACGTATAGAAACGCAGATATGGCAAGAACACATAGATAAACACAGAGAGCTACAACGTGTAGCTAAACAGAGAGAGCGAGAAAGTTTTGCTAAACAGAGATATGTAGAACATACAGCCAGACCGAGACAGTACGAACCTCCAGATAGACAGAGGCAGTACGAACCTAGAGATAGACAGAGATATGTAGAACATACAGCCAGGCCGAGACAGTACGAACCCCGAGATAGACATAGTCAGTACAAACCTAGAGATAGACAGAGATATGTAGAACATACAGCCAGACCGAGACAGCACGAAACCCGAGATAGACAGAGACAGTACGAACCCAGATATAGTCAGAGACAATACAAACCTAATAAACTAGATGAAGAAATTAGACGTTCGGAGTTAGAGATAGAACGACGGGAAATTATTTTAAATAGACAGGCATATTATTATAGCGACAGTGACGATGACGAGAGTCAAGGGGAAGAAATATATTATGGCATTGCAAGCATTTACTGTGAGAATCCCTACAAAAATTTTAATAGATTTTGTATTAATGATAATGTAAGTGAAAACAACTTTATTGACGACTATGTGGATAACGGTGGACATACTCGTGATCCTGACCCCGGGCAAGAGTTGGCCTCGCAACCATGGTTCATGGCTAAAGATACTGAGGAACAAAATGATATTATTGACTCTGCTGACGACTCAATTTTTTAAAATAGAAATGACAGTGATTTGTTAATTGATCCGTCAGCTGACGTTAAATACAACGTTGACCGTATTGACCCCCAGTGGCAAATGGTATTTGTATAGATTTAGATTCATGTCAAAACGAGGTTGAAGTAGTTAGTGTATCCCAGGAAGTCCAATGTAAAGAAGAAAGGGGACGACAATTTAATAAGGTAGAAGTCATTGGAAATGACCTTAGGTGGACGTATGTAGGGGATGTCCCAGCGCTACAGCATGTAATGAATTGGTTGTTATGGAAACGGGAGGCATTGAAAGCAAAGAGAACCCTGTTCTACTGTCTGAGGACATGATTTTTGTTGTATCTCATGGTGAACCATCAGATAATGTAAGTCCAAAAGTTAAAGTGTCTGATTTTTTGTGTGAGGTTGATGAGGTGAGTGTAATCCCTGAGGTGGGGGAAGGAGAGAAAATTGTTGTTGATAATTATTGTGATGTAAATGGATCACTGTGTAATGTGAGCAAAGGTTGCTGAAATGTTGATAATTTTACAGAGATATGTACTGGTAATGAATTTGAATTAGTTGATAATGTGAGCCAGGTGTGCTCAGGTTTTGATGTTATTGCAGAGATCTGCAATGAAAATGTATCACAAGTTGTTATGAGCAAGGGTTGCTCAGATTTTCATATTGTTGCGGATAGCTGAAATGATAATGAATCACCTGTAAATGTGAGCCAGGGCTGCTCAAATTTTCATATTGATACGGATAGCTGTAATGATAATGAATCACCTGTAAATGGGAGCCAGGGCTGCTCAGATTTTCATATTTTTACTGACAGCTGTAATGATGATGAATCACCTGTAAATGTGAGCCAGGGCTGCTCAAATTTTCATATTGTTACGGATAGTTGTAATGATGATGAATCACCTGTAAATGTGAGCCAGGGCTGCTCAAATTTTCATATTGTTACGGATAGTTGTAATGATAATGAATCACATGTAAATGTGAGCCAGGCTGCTCAAATGTTACAGATAGTTTTAATGAAAATAAATTCCCAAGTAATGTGAGTGAAGGTTGTCCGGATTTTGAGAGCCAGGAGTGCTCTAACATTAAGTTGGAAACCAATGTTGAATTAGTTAAAGAGAGCGCTGCCAGCTCTAAGGGTGGTCTTGTTTATGATTTTCAAGAGGAGGTGAGTTGTTAGGTCCATGAGTTGGGAGGTGAGGCTTTTGTTTGTATTTTTTAAAAAAAATGAATCTGTTAAAAGTAACTATTGCCATGATTGCTTTGACGTTCCTGACTTGTTTGAATTTCTTTGTTATGAGACTCGTTTTTCATTTTGTAACAATTTAAAAATATGTATTGTAAAACTGAGGTTTCACATGAGTTATGACCACGGGTCAAAAGAACAGGGAGAGATAATTCTAATTATAATAAACATGTTGAAGCATAAAGTTGTGAAATCCACGGACAAAAGTTATGTCCCGCCATCAGTAGCTGCGTAATTTAAGAGCAAATAAAGGGTGCTTAAATTGTGGTGAGTCATCTCTCACCTGTAATAATGTTAGATAGTTTTGTGTTTTTATAGTGATGACCATTGTTTTTTTTTAAAAATACACCTTTTTATATGATATGATTTGGATTAACTTAGTTATAGTTTCAAATTCAGTAAGGATGTTGATGTGTTTGCCCTGATTTTTGAGATATAAATATAATTTTTTTTATTGGTATGAAAAAGGAAAATTAATGTTGACATTCAATTTCAATGGTCTGATTTTTATTGTCGTACATGAATTTTGAACTCTTGAATTGCATTTAAAATTATGTACGAAGGATTGTTTATTTCATTGCAGTATATCATAAATCTGTTTGATTTTCAGTGTTACCTAAATAATGTTTTTTGATAAGGACCATTCATATGGCTGAAGGTCTCTTCTTGATGTAATTCATGTAAATTTTGTATGTCTGGTGACGATTTAACTCCCTTAGTTAAATCTGAAATGAAAGAGGGGGAATATGTCGAGTATGAGCGTTCATTAGTAATTGTAGCGACTCAATATTATGTTCATTAGTTGTTGAACGCCTTTCCCGCGCTTGACTATTATAGTTAGTGAACGCTCTTCCCGCCATTGTCTCTATGACGTATTTTTATGCTGATTCGTGAGGTATTGTCTATGCAGTATTGTGACGTATGTTTTAGTCGTGCGGCAGTCTTGAGTGGAACTTTGGAGTGATAGGATGTGTATTATTTAGGTCTGATAGCGAGCTGCGCTATATTCAAGTGTATGTGTATTATATTTACTTAGATATTAAAGTTATAGTTATTATGAAAAGGAGTTGAGTTTGTTCAATGATAGTGAGAATAGTACGACGCTTCAACGTGTGAAAAGAACTTGACGAATGTAATCAATCCAAGAAGACTGTAGGAGTTGACAACAGTGTACCCTACTTGTACAACACCTGTATCCTACTTTTAAACATCTGTACCCTACTTGTATAACACATGCACACTACATTTATAACACCTTCACCCTACTTTATAACACTTTTACCCTACTTGTATAACACCTGTACTCTACTCGTACAACACATGTAATCTACTTGTATACCACCTGTATCCCACTTGTATAACAGCTGTACCGTACTTGTATAGCAGCTGTACCCTATTTGTATAAAACCTGAATCTTACTTGTATAACACCTGTACCCTATTAGCTTAAAATTTGGTTCTTACTTGTATGACAAATGTACCCCATTTGCATAAACGCTGTACACTGCTTGTGTAACATATGTAGCGTTCTTATAAAAATACCTTATATTAAATTATTATTAAATTAACTTTAATGTGTGTATAATGATTAGGTTTTAGTGTTGTGTTGTCCCCATACAAATGCACGCACTCTACTTCTTTTGCATTTAGATTGCATTTTCACGTATTGTTTAAAATATATTTTAAATATAAACATATCGTTATCTCATAACGATATGCCTGTGACAGTATGACTGGACGTCATGAGTTGTTTTTATTCATGAAAGTTTTTGAACGCCAATGCGTAAAAATCTGGAATGAGTGATCTTTGATGTAGAAGTATAAAAAGTTTGTGGAAGGTCAAAATAAAGTCAGTTGTTGCACCGAACACTAAAGAGTGAGCATCATTCATTTCTATTACATGGTGTCAATATGGAACAACTACGCCCACCACAAGAGCTGGATTGAAGTGGGAATGCTGCTGTCCAATGGAGAAGATTCAAACAGTCGTTTGACATTTACCAAACAGCCAGTGGGCTTGATACGAAGAGTAAGGAAATGCAGAGCATGACTCTATTACATGTGATAGGACAGGAGGCCGTGGAAATATTCAATACTTTCCAGTGGACTATCCAAGAATGTGAACATTGTGACATAGCTACTTCTTTTCACTCGGTTGACTGTATTTTAAAACGTTTGAGAGGTACTGTTCACCCAGGAAAAATGTGACAATTGAAAAACGTGTGTTTTTTTCAAGAAATCAAAGTGAAGGAGAAACGTTTGATTGTTTTTTAACCGACCTCAAACTCAAGGCAAAGTCGTGTCAATTCGAAAGTCTTACAGACTCGTTGATAAATGACAGAATTGTAGGAGGCATTAAGAGTGATAACGTCAGAGCTAGACTACTTAGAGAATCTGACCTGACCCCCATTAAGGCAGAAAACATATGCAGAGCTGCGGAGACAATGGAGTGGCAGCTCAAGATAATGAATGAAGAAGGTGGTGTACATGCAGTGACATCAGATTAAGGGATATCAAGAAGACCACGTGCAAAAACTATTGTGGCAAGCAACATTTACCAAGAAAATGTCCAGCATATGGTCAATTATGTCACAACTGTGGCAAACAGAATATTTTTTCCTCTGTATGCAGGTCTATTAGAGTTGTAACTTCACAATCAGAAGATATCGTTAGAGCCAGTGAAGAAACTTTTTTCATCGGTAATGTTTCCCTAAACAACATACTTAGCAATGAGTGGAAACATGTAGTGACTCTTGAGGGCTGGCAAATAACCTTCACACTGGATACTGGAGCACAGGTGAACATTCTCCCATTTAGACTGTTTAGTCAATTTCAAAAGAAAGGACTTCTGAAGTCAACTGCAAGGCTAACGACATATAGTAGTGAACGATTGTCTGTTATAGGCAAGGCATTGATCAAATGTACAGTAAAGGAAAAAACTGAGATGTTGGAATTTCAAATTGTAAAAACCCAATCCAAGCCAATCATGGGACTGCCAGGTTGCCAGCAACTCAATCTTATCAAAAGAGTGGATGTTATTGGAGATGAAACATTGTCTTCTTATGCAGATATTTTCAGTGGTCTTGGTTTCATGGAAGAGGAGTACAAAATTAAAATTGACCTACTTATTAGGCCAGTGGTACATGCTGCTAGAAAAGTTCCAGCGGCATTGCGAGATGACCTCAAGAAAGAACTTGAGCACATGGAAAATGAAGGTGTCATTGAGAAAGTGGATCATCCCACGGCATGGGTCAACTCGCTGGTTATTGTTGAAAAAAAAAGGCGGTGGTTTAAGGATATGTCTTGATCCTAGAGACCTTAACACTTCCATTCAATGGGAACATTACCAATTACCCACCATTGAAGAAGTATCTAGCAGACTTGGTTGAAGCAGAATATTCACTGTGTTGGATGCAAAATCAGCTTTTTGGCAAATTAGACTTGAAAAAAATTGTACAGATCTAACAACTTTCAATATACCTTTTGGAAGGTACAATTTTATAAGAATACCATTTGGACTCAATTCTTCTGCAGAAGTATTTGCTAAAAGATTTCACCAGGTTTTTGAAAATATTCCAGGTGTTGAAACTTACATGGACGAAATTCTGATATCTGACAGAACTATAGAAGAACATGATAAAAGATTGAAGAAAGTACTCGCTACAGCCAGAGAAAAAGGGATAAAATTGAAACTATCAAAATGCTGTTTGAAGGTCAATGAAGTAAAATTTGTAGAACACATTATTACGGATAGGGGAATTAGACCTGATAACTCTAAATTGAGGCGATACAGTCCATGCCATGTCCCTCAAATCGCAAAGAGTTGGAACGATTTTTAGGAATGGTTAATTATCTTGGAAAATTTGTCCCAAATCTAACAGATATAACTGCAGCCCTGCGTGAGTTGATCAAACAAGATAACGAGTGGGTGTAGCTTGAAAAACAGCAAAATGCAGTGGATCAATTAAAAAATGTAATCACATCAGCTCCAGTGCTAGCGTTTTATGATGTATCAAAGCCAGTCAAGGTGTCAGTGGATGCTTCGCAAGAAGGACTTGAAGCAGGATTAATTCAAAGTGAGAGACCGGTGGCTTATGCATCTAGGTCTTGAACAGAATGTGAGAAAAGATATGCTCAAATAGAAAAAGAAATGATTGCCGTAGTATTCGGAGTTGAACATTATTATTACTATGTCTATGGGCGCCAGGCCACAGCTGTGACAGATCACAAGCCACTGGAAGTGATCATCAAAACACTTTATCATCTGCACACACCCAGGCTTCAGAGGATGCTTCTACGACTCATGAAATATGAAATCGTTCTTAAATACAAGCCTGTTAAAGAAATGTTTTTCCCAGACACCCTCTCACGAGCATCCCGACCAAGGCATAATCCATCAAGTGATGACTGGGACGCACAGGTTCATCTAATAGTCAACCTCTTTCAGATGAAAAAAATGAAATTATTTCAAAAAGAAACAGCGAACGATGCCACTCTGAGACTTTTAAGGCAACATATTTTAGCAGGTTGGCCAGATAGAAGATCTGAGATTCCACAAGAAATAAGAATGTATACTGGATTCAAAGAAGAACTAATTGAAAGCCAAGGTTTACTTTTCAAAGGAGAGCTAATTATAGTTCCAAAACTGCTGCAGAAAGAAATGCTCAAGAGACTTCATCAGGGACATTTGGGGCGTGATAAATGTTTGGCTACAGCAAAGGAAGTACTTTTCTGGCCGGGAATGACATCACAGATCATAGACATTGTATCTAACTGCTCAGTATGCAGTGAGTATCAAAGATCCCAGGAAAAGATCCCATGCTAGCCCATGAAATCCCCGCGCTTCCTTGGGAAAAAGTAGGAGTTGACATTCTCCATTATACTGGAAAGAACTAGTTACTTCTCGTAGATTACTACAGCAGATTCTTTGAAATTAGTCTAATTCCGTCTCTCAAAGCTTTTGATGTAATTATTCATATGAAGTCCCAGTTTGCACTCCATGGCATTCCAAGAGAAGTAATTAGTGACAATGGATCCCAATTTTCCAGTGAACAGTTTAGCAATTTCTCAAAACAGTGGGGCTTTAGTCACATCGCTTCAAGCCCCAGATACCCACAGTCCAATGGCATGGCTGAAAGAGCAGTCAAGACAGTAAAGACACTTTTAAAGAAAGCTCAAGCGTCGGGCCAAGATCCATACATTGCCTTGTTGCAGTTTAGAAATGCTCCATGCCCTGATGGACCCTCCCCTGCACGGCTACTCATGGGCCGACGCCTAAGATAAACTCTTCCAGCTACTGATGCCTACCTAAAGCCAAACTTCCAAACCCAAAAGAAATGGCCAACATCTGGAACAAAAGAAAAAAATGATCAAGGAAGATATTACAAGACAGCGAAAATGACGGGCCATCCACAAATTCAGCCAGGTACCAATATATATATGCAGAATAAGCCTCAAAGCTCATTGGAGCCAGCAGTAGTTGTCTCAAGAGCATCCACACCAAAGTCATACATTGTCAAAACGCGAGATTAGATGACATATCGAAGAAATCAGAAAAAAGAGACAAAGAGGCAAAGCAGTACACCAGATTTATTTGAACTGGACTGTCCTGATACAACACATGAACCACAACTCACCAACCCAGTGGTTCTAAAAGAGCCTATGGTGAAAATATCTCTACCAAGTGCCATACATCCTATTCCAGCACAACGTATTCCAGCACATGCAAGATATGGCAGGCAAGTGAAACCACCAAGACGCTTCCTTGATAGAGACATGTAATATGTACAGTGTCATGCAATGCAAATTGAGTTATTTGTGCATACAAAGTATTGAATAGTGTTTTTAGTATTACTATTGCTTTAGTGATGCATGCTGGTCATTTTCTTGATTGACTATTGCTTGTATTGTTAAGAGGGAGATGTGACGGTATGACTGGACGTCATGAGTTGTTTTTATTCATGAAAGTTTTTGAACGTAAATGCGTGGAAATCTGGAATGAGTGATCTTTTATGTAGAAGTATAAAAAGGTTGTAGAAGGTCAAAATAAAGTCAGTTGTTACACGAACACTGAAGAGTGAGCATCATTCATTTTAATTACAAAGCCCTCTTTATAGTATTTTTGGGATGAGGGATGAAGAAATATCGTTGTCCTCAGTTTTAAAGAAAATCGTGTCTATTATTTACGACTTTCCAACTTATTGAGTTCATGTATTTGTAGGTCTATGTAAATAAGTCCAAGTTGTGTCAACACCACTGAACAGTGTTTCCAAAAAAATAGGATAACAAATNGGGGGGGGGGGGGGGGGGGGGGGGGGGGGGGGGGGGGGGGGGGGGGGGGGGGGGGGGGGGGGGGGTGGGGGGGGGGGGCAAACCTTAACTCGGTCCAAAAAGATCTAACCCTTGCTTCGACACTGATTTGACATATTGCTATTTATCGAGCCAAGGCCCACCCATGCTGAGGTGTTTCTTATGCTGACTGGGGCACCCACACATGCTGAGGCGTATCTTATGCTGTCTGAGGAACACAGACATAATGAAGCGTATTTTGAGCTGTCGCGAGTACACACACATAATGAAGCGTATCTTATGCTGTCGGGGAACACACACATAATGAAGCTTATCTTATGCTGTCTGGTGAACACAGACATAATGAAGCGTATCTTATGCTGTCGGGGAACACACACATAATGAAGCGTATGTTGTGCTGTCTGGGGAACACACCCACCATGAAGCGTATTTTGTGCTGTCTGGTGGACCCACCCATGCTAAGGCATATCTTGTGCTGCGTGGGGCACCCACCCATGCTGAGATGTATCTAGTGCTGTCTGGGGAACACACACAAAATGGAGCGTATTTTGTGCTGTCTTAGGAACACACTTATAATGAAGCGTATTTTGTGCTGTCTGGGGAACACACCCATAATGAAAAATATTTTTTGCTGTTTGGGGCACTCACCCATGCTGAGGCGTATTTTGTTCTGTCTGGGGCACACCCCCCCCCCCTTTTAAGCTGAGGCGTATCTTGTGCTGTCTGGGGAAGACACCAATAATGAAGCGTATTTTGTGCTGCAATTTCCCCCCTCCCCGCACACACAAAATTATGTATTTAAGTTTTAAATACACTTACCCATACTCCAGGTATGCCATCGGGCACTTTTAGCACGCCCATTGTTACGCACTTACTTGTATTGGGAGAAATTAATCTCCTATTTTAATTTTAATTTGGCTCGTTGTAAACAGTGCCTAATAAAGGACGATACCATAGAATAAACAATATTAAAGATACGACCCAAAACAGTTTCTAGTTACAATTAATAATATTTATTATGTCTTAAGATAATTACAAAAGAAAAGAAAATATAATTACTATCTTCAACTTACAGTATGGTGGATCTCGTACCGGTACACAGTTAATACAATTAGAAATAATGATGCCAATAAATAATGCGAAATAAACACATATGAGCACACAAATACACAAAGAATAAAACACGCTTCGTAATGTTAAGAAAATCTATCAGAAAATCTCCGTCCCTTCTCTGTATCTGTCAATCCTTATATACATGTAGCGTAAGACGCTTCCAGAAGGACCTATAACGTGTTGTTTACATATCTCGGGTTAAGGAGTACATTCGAGAAATTACCCGAATTAAGACGCTTCCAGAAGGACCTATAACGTGTTGTTTACATATCTCGGGTTAAGGAGTACATTCGAGAAATTACCCGAAGACAATCTACCCAATGCGTAATTGGAAGCCGATTGTAAACAAGCTACTTCGAAGACCTAAGCCACACCCCTTTGTGAACACAGCGTCTCATGCGGGGTCAATCAGAGGGCACGCACGAGAAATATGATGTAAACAAGCTCTCTATAACACCTCCCCTCTTAAAAGAAAAAAAAATCATTTTTCAAAAATGGAATTCTTTTTCCATTAAAATTGAAGAAAGTACATTTCTTACTCTCAAAATATTAGACAAAAATTAATTTCTGGACAAAGTATCTGCAATAACATTGTCTTTGCCTTTAATATGGTTGATGTCTAAATTATATTTTTTGTAAAAATAGGCTCCATCTTAACAATCTTTGATCCTTGGAGACCATCTTATTAAAAAATGTTAAAAGATTGTGATCAGTAAAAACAAGTACTGAATGTAAAGAACAACTGACATAAAAATCAAATTGTTGGAGAGCAAGAATTAAACTTAAACATTCCTTTTCTACCGTGGAATAGTTTTTCTGATGTGAGTTGAATTTCTTTGAGAAATAAGAGACAGGATGATCTACATTGTGGTCATCTTCTTGAAAAAGAACTGCACCAATGCCAACGTCACTGGCATCTACAGCTAATTTAAACTGTTTGTTAAAGTCTGGTGCAATGAGAACAGGAGCATTAGCAAGTATATTTTTAATGTTTTCGAATGCTTCCTGAAAAGCATCTGACCAATGAAATTTTGCATTTTTCTTTAACATATTACTTAATGGAGAAGCAATAACTGAGACATTTTTGCAAAATTTTCTATAGTAACCTGCCATTCCCAAAAATCTCATTAACTGTTTTCTAGTAGTGGGTGGTGGAAGTGATACAATAGCATTTATCTTAGCTTGAACAGGCTTTACATTACCTTGACCCACTATGTGACCTAAATATTCCATAGTTGCATGACAAAATTCACATTTATTTAAATTTACAGTTACATTTGCCTGCAAACATTTTTTAAACAGAGATCTTAATTGGTTTACATGAGTTGAAAATCTTGACTGTAAATAATTACATCATCAATATAGGCACCGCAATTTTCCTGGTCAGCAATAATGTTATTTACAAGACGTTGGAATGTAGCTGGGGCATTTTTCATTCCAAAAGGCATTACTTTATATTGGTATAAACCATCTGGAGTACAAAAAGCAGAGATTTCTTTTGCTCTGTCAGATAGAGGAACATGCCAATAACCTGATAGTAAGTCTATCTTGGTTACATATTTGGCATCACCTATTCGATCTATAAGATCGTCTATCCTTGGAATTGGAAAGAAATCAGTCTTTGTGAATGCATTTACTTTCCTGAAGTCAGTACAAAACCTGTAACTTTTGTCAGGCTTTGGGACAAAAATACATGGTGAACTCCAGTTACTAGAGCTTGGTTCAATTATACCATTTTCAAGCATGAACTTTATTTCAGACCGGATTATTTCAAGTTTTTTCCGGATTAACCCTATAGGGGTGTTGCTTGACCGGAACTGCATTGCCAATGTCAACATCATGTATAGCAATGTTGGTTTTATTAGGCACATTAGGGAAGAGCAAAACAAAATCTGCAATAACAGACTTAACAACATCCTTCTCTGACAATGACAAATGTCCAAGTTTCTTATCTAAGTTGGCCAATACTTCTGAATTTTTAAGTTTATAATTACCAACTTTTTCTGGGACACTATCAAAGGTTTCAGTAACATTTTCTTTAAGTACTGAAGTTACAGTTGAGATTGTGTTAACATTTGTTTCTGAGGATGGACAATGATCATCACATTTTCTATCAAAATATTCTTTTAACATGTTAATGTGACATAACTGTTTCTTTCTTTTACGATCTGGTGTTAACACAATGTAATTTAAATCATTAAGTTTGGCCTCAACTTCATAAGGACCAAAATATCTAGCTTGTAGTGCCTGCCCTGGTATCGGCAAAAGCACAAGAACTTTGTCCCCTGAAGCAAACTGTCTGAATTTTGACTTTTTGTCATACCAAACTTTCATTTTAGATTGTGAATCTTTTAAATGTATTTAGCCAAAATAACGGCATTAAAAAGTTTAGTTTTAAATTTTTGGACATAGTCAAGAAGTCCTTCCGTGGGTGTCGATGACATCCACGTGTCTTTTAAAAGTTTTAGGGGACCGCGAACCGTGTGGCCAAACACCGATTCGAAGGGGCTGAATCCAAGTGATTCTTGAACTGCTTCTCTTGCGGCGAACAGTAGCATGTTGATGCCTTCATCCCAGTCTTTCTCTTGTTCTAGGCAGTAGGTTCTCATCATGTTCTTCAACGTCTGATGGAATCGCTCAAGTGCTCCCTGTGACTCAGGATGATATGCACTCGACAAGCAGTGTTCTATGCCCAACTGTTTCATCACTTGTTTGAATATTCCAGCCTTGAAGTTGGTTCCTTGGTCAGACTGTACAGACTTCGGAAGACCAAACAATGTAAAAAACTTCGTCAAGGCTTTGACGATGTTCGGAGTCTTGATATTGCGAAGAGGAATAGCTTCTGAGAATCTTGTTGACGCACACATGATTGTCAGCAAGTATTGGTGACCTGATTTTGTCTTTGGCAGAGGTCCAACGCAGTCTATAATAACGCGACTGAAAGGTTCTTCGAATGCTGGAATGGGTTGAAGAGGAGCTGCTGGTATCTTCTGATTTGGTTTCCCTACAACCTGACAAGTATGACATGATCTGCAGTATTCAACCACATCTTTCTTGATTTTGGGCCAAAAGAAGTGCGACGTGATTTTGTGATATGTCTTCTTTACTCCCAAATGACCTGAAAGTGGTGAGTCATGGGCTAAGTTCAGGACTTCGTTCCGGAATGGGGTAGGAACTACTATTTGATAAACTATCCTCCATTCTTCGTCAGCATTTGCGTCTGGAGGTCTTCATTTTCTCAAAAGTATGTCATCTTGAAGGTAATAACATATCGGGAATTGTTCAGCTTCTTCTTGGGTCAAAGCGTTCTCTCGAAGTTTGACTATTTCTGGATCACTCTTCTGTCCTTCAATAAGTTGCATTCGAGTTGGAGTCTTGTAATTATTAGCCTCTTCATTTAGACTTGCAAAAAATGTTTTTCCCAGGTCAATTTCAGGAAGAATTTTATTGCTTGTTTGTGAAATCTCTTTTGTGGAGATCTTGGAACTCATGGCCCTTGTCACAGCACATGCTGGATACAATTCTTGATCTTCTTCCTGATTTTCATTTAAACAAGGTTCATGAGTAACGATGGGCTCGGCTATCACCTTCCCACCAGCTAAGTCATTGCCTAGCAGCAACGAGATGCCGTCCAATGGTAATGTTGGTCGGACACCCACAACCACAGGTCCGGTCTGATTCAGACTAAAATCCAACTACTCTACATTTCCATGTAGATACGTTCCCAGCTCTACACCTCGTAACAGGATGTTGCTCCCAGTAGCAGTAGATTCAGACAAGGGAAGTATACCCTCAAGTAGCCAGGACTGTGAAGCACCTGTATCTCGTAAGATTTTGATTGGTTGTAGACTGCAAAAATCACCTGGCAGTGATACGAATCCTTCCGATATGAAAGGCATGAAGTCTTGTATGACATCAGTATTTTCTGATGTACAATTTTGGACCTTGGTAGGTAAACTCTTGTTGGAGTCTTGAGAACATTCGGCTAGGGTAGAGGAAGAAAAATTCTGGGTAGAGTCGTCAAAACTTTCACACAAGTCCTCAGTAAACGCCCTCTGGAGGTAGACCTCTTCTTGGAGCAAAAGGATCTTGGCGACAAGCTCATAAAACTCGCAGTCGAAGCAGTAACTTGGCTGGAGTCAGTAAAACTAGCCTTATTGTTCATAATGGAACTCTTTGATGAGTCGTGACAAACCTCTTTGAAGTTTGTATGGACATCTGGAGAGCAAAAACTCTTGAATTTTGAAAATGTGTTTCCAGATGTATGACGAGACGTACAAGCGGAGACTTTGTGTTGTGTACCAGGATGTGTGGTCTTCTCAGTTTTCTTCTTGAGTTTCCAGCAATCATCCCTCGTATGTCCTTCTTTTTTACAGTAGGCACATGTGTCTTTTGCACCAATTTCTTTCGTACCGGGCTTGAATGGTTTTTGTGGAGGTTTACTGTAAGTTGATACAGCTGTCTTATTGTGCCTGTCATTTTTGGTGTCAGATGGATTCTTGGAAAGTTGATGTGAGATGGTGAAGTCGTCGGCTAACACTGCTGCCGTATGTGCGTCACCTTTGCCACGGTCTGCAATATGTATTCGCACCTCAGTACGAACACAGTTCTTGAACTCCTCCATCAGAATGAGGTTCTTGAATTTCTTGAAGTCTGTCTCGGTGTTGGTTGCGTGCAGCCACTTGTCCAGGAGCCGTTCCTTTTCCCGGAGGAACTCAACATGAGTCTGGCCATCACGTTTCCACAGTTCCCTAAACTTTTTACGGTATGCTTCGGGGACACATTCATAAGCCTTAAGTATTAATGATTTTACTAGGTTATAGTCCCCGCGCTGTTCCGCATTCAGGGACACAAAGACTTCGGATGCCCTTCCGGTCAAAGCTGGTTGAAGTAAGGTGAACCACATAGTTTCAGGAATTTTAAAATTTTGGGCAGTTATCTCAAACTGCGCAAAATATTGGTCAACCTCTTTTTCTGAAAATTTAGGGATTACTTTTGCAAATTTAATTGCATCGTAATGTCAAGAAAATCTATCAGAAAATCTCCGTCCCTTCTCTGTATCTGTCAATCCTTATATACATGTAGCGTAAGACGCTTCCAGAAGGACCTATAACGTGTTGTTTACATATCTCGGGTTAAGGAGTACATTCGAGAAATTACCCGAAGACCCGAGCTGAGCTTGATCGTCTTGATGCCCCTCCCCTTGAATTGCCTCCTTTCCCTTGTCTTACTTCCCATTTTAATATTTTTAAACCTGTTTCACAACTTGAGGTAAAAAATATAATCCTAAAATCTAAACATACGTCATGTTATTTGGATCCCATCCCAACCCCCCTGTTGGTTGAGTCATTAGATATCTTGCTCCCAACAATAACCCGCATAATAAATGAAAGCTTATATTCTGGCACTGTTCCGCCTCTTTGCAAATCAGCTGTCATCAAACCATTGCTTAAGAAGCCCGGTCTGGATGAAAATAATTTAAAAAACTATAGACCTGTATCTAACTTATCATTTTTATCTAAAGTTATTGAAAAACTAGTCCTAAAACAACTTTTTGCTTACTTAAATGATCACTCTCTTCTCAGTTCTAATCAGTCGGCCTATAGACATTTCCATAGCACGGAGACAGCTCTCTTGAGAGTCAGTAATGACCTCTTGCGCGCAATGGACAGCGGTAATGTCTCCATTTTGATCCTCTTAGACCTCAGTGCGGCCTTTGACACTGTTGACCATGAAATCCTTTTCAAAACCCTTGAAAACTACTTTGGAATTTCTGGTTCGGTTTTGGCTTGGTTTAGGTCCTACCTCTCTGATAGAACGCAAATGGTCTCTGTCGATGGCTGTCTCTCCGGCAGTGCTGATTTGGTGTACGGAGTGCCACAGGGGTCCGTTTTGGGTCCGGTTCTATTCATAATGTATACCAGACCACTACTCCTCTTGCTCGGGAGGCATGCTGTTGAGAACCAGTCATTTGCAGATGATACACAGCTATACATGCATACCCATCCATCTCTTGTCGATTCCGCTGTCCAGACTTTGCGGGGGTGCATTGATGATGTCAAGTCTTGGATGACACTCAGCAAGTTGAAGCTTAATGATGACAAAACAGAAGCACTCCTCATTTACAATCACAAATCATCCTCTACCTCAATTCTTCCCACCTCATTTCAAGTAGGTAACTCCGACATACAGTTTACACCCTCTGCTAGGAATCTTGGTTATATTCTTTCTAACAACATGTCTCTCGATAAACATATCTCTCACATTTGTCGTTCGGCATACACCGCCATCCGTCAGATCAGCTCCATCCGCCACTACCTGACAGTTAGCGCAACAAAAACTCTAGTCTGTGCTCTTGTTCTCTCTCGTCTTGACTATTGCAACTCACTTCTGTCAGGTTCACCGAAACATTTTATAGAAAAACTGCAGAAAGTTCAAAACTCTGCTGCTAGGCTTGTTCTTAAGGCAAAAAAACGCGATCACGTCACTCCACTACTCCACTCACTACATTGGCTCCCTATACAGGCACGCATTGACTACAAGCTGTCTCTTCTCTGTCACAACTTTTTCTCGGATTCCTGCCCTTCCTATCTAACTGAACTTCTTTCTGTCTATTCACCCCTTCGACAACTTCGCTCCTCCGCAGACTCGCGTATTCTGTCCGTTCCCAAGACACGCACTAAATTATATGGTGAACGATCTTTCTCTTTCTGCGCCCCCAAACAATGGAATTCTTTGCCACTACACATCCGCAATATAACAACCACACAGGCCTTCAAAACTGCACTCAAAACACATCTATTTAAACTATACTACTCTGACTGATTCTCCTCCTATAAACCGATAAACGTACATGGGTTTCCTTGTAAAAATGTCTGGTGTGGGTGGATGAATATACCTATGGTGTTGTTTTGCTTATATGTTGTTTTTATTTCATTTATGTATTTTATTTTAATATTATGACTATGCCTCTTTGCTATATTTATGTACAGCGCGGTGAGCCCAGCCCTAGGCCGGGGTACCGCGCTATATAAGACCACTTATTATTATTATTATTATTACAACCTTAGCACCAAGTAACGAAACCCCATGTCAAAGATATTCCGACATAACTTACACACACATTCAAAAGCCACCGCATATTCATATCACATAAACTAGTAATGAACATGCACACGCAAACACAACTGACCGTCCTGGAAACATAATCCACAATCCTTCAGATAGCAAAACACCCTTTGCCCACACTAACACCCTGGCCAGAACGACAGCTGATGTTTACGTAAAGCTTGGGGATCAAAAGAAAGGATTGATGAATCCTTACAACACGTTTTTTGGATAAGGTGGAATGACCAGAATTCTTTGATGCATGAGAGAACTTGCCCTAATCTAGGGCACAGAGAACATGCAGTACATCATTGCAATGAGAGAACTTGCCCTAATCTAGGGCACAGAGAGCATGCAGTACATCATTGCAATGAGAGAACTTGCCCTAATCTAGGGCACAGAGAACATGCAGTACACCATTGCAATGAGAGAACTTGCCCTAATCTAGGGCACAGAGAGCATGCAGTACACCATTGCAATGAGAGAACTTGCCCTAATCTAGGGCACAGAGAGCATGCAGTACACCATTGAAATGAGAGAACTTGCCCTAATCTAGGGCACAGAGAGCATGCAGTACACCATTGCAATGAGAGAACTTGCCCTAATCTAGGGCACAGAGAACATGCAGTACACCATTGCAATGAGAGAACTTGCCCTATACTTGCCCTAATCTAGGGCACAGAGAACATGCAGTACACCATTGCAATGAGAGAACTTGCCCTAATCTAGGGCACAGAGAGCATGCAGTACACCATTGCAATGAGAGAACTTGCCCTAATCTAGGGCACAGGGAGCATGCAGTACACCATTGCAATGAGAGAACTTGCCCTAATCTAGGGCACAGAGAACATGCAGTACACCATTGCAATGAGAGAACTTGCCCTAATCTAGGGCACAGAGAACATGCAGTACACCATTGCAATGAGAGAACTTGCCCTAATCTAGGGCACAGAGAGCATGCAGTACATCATTGCAATGAGAGAACTTGCCCTAATCTAGGGCACAGAGAGCATGCAGTACATCATTACAATGGTTCGTCGACGCATAAGAATCCGCAGACGCCAATGGAAAAAAAAATAATAACTTTCAAAGCACTGCAAAAATTGGGAAGAAAAGCGGCGGTATAGTGCCATCACATTATGATATTTCATATTCAAGCATCTCTCAGTTGACAATATCAAATTTTCGTCAAATTTGTTTATAATTTTCGTTAAATTTTTTTATTTGAATAACTATTTAGTGAAAAAACCAACAAATATTGCGTTCAAACAGAAGTTTGACGCCAATACAACGAAAAGTTGAAGTGAATTGAGCATTAAATGCATGAATTTTTAATTATTTTTTTTCTGCATTTAATTATTTTTTTAAAAAAAGATATTGATACGGCCAAACACGTGTCCTGTGTTGATTGGTGTATTCGAACTTCCAAATGATTTACGTCAGAGAAACATGGCCGAAAAAATATTTCAAACTGTAAAGAAATATGGATTTAAACAATTCTTTGATGTCTTCAGTGTGACATTGATATTTTATTAATCTATATTTATAAAAATGAATGTTTGTATGTATGTCTGTCTGTATGTCTCGTATGCGCTCCTACACCATTCACGCGATTGCTACAAAACTTTACACAGTTGTTTTTCACATAACCGGCCATTTAACTGAGTTATTAAAAACCTTATCAATTGTTCCTTTCCTAGCCGTTGGGCCTTAATTTTTTTTTTCTAATATGAGCCTTGTAAAATATTTTCCACATGCGCTCCTACGCCATTTATGCGATTCATAAAAAAATTTGGGGAAATGTTGCAAGCATGTCTATAAACATTTCTAAATTATTACAATCGTTTTAAATTATTCAGTTTTGAGCCAGGGAACTCACATTCGTTTTTCCTTATATGAGCTATATATATATATTTTCAAACCGTATGCGCTCCTACACCAATCATGCGATTGCTACAAAACTTAGTGAGTTGTTGTCCATACGCCAGTGCATTTTACTATGTTATTTAAACACTTTTAAAAACATTCTGTTTTCGGCCGTTGGCCCTTAATTCGTATTTTTTGTAATATGCGCTTTGTAAAAAATATTTTTCATATGCGCTCCTACGCCATTTTTTCGATTCCGATAAAACTTTGGTGAGATGTTGCAAGTATGTCCAAACAGGTTTCTAAATTATTACAACTATTTTAAAGTATTCATTTTTGAGCCAGGGGCCTCATATTCGTTTTTCCTAATATGAGCTATATAAATATATTTTCAAACCGTATGCGCTCCTACACCAATCATGCGATTGCTACAAAACTTAGTGAGTTGTTGTCCATGCGCAAATGCATTTTACTGTATTATTTAAACACTTTTAAAAACATTCTGTTTTCGGCCGTTGGCCCTTAATTCTTATTTTTCTAATATGAGCTTTGTAAAAAATAATTTTCATATGCGCTCCTACGCCATTTTTCCGATTCCGATAAAACTTTGGTGAAATATTGCAAGTATGTCCATAAAGGTTTCTACATTTTTGGAACCGTTTTAAATTATTCAGTTTTGAGCCAGGGGCCTCATATTCGTTTTTCCTTATATGAGCTATATAAATATATTTTCAAACCGTATGCGCTCCTACACCAATCATGCGATTGCTACAAAACTTAGTAATTTGTTGTCCATGCGCCAGTTCATTTTACTGTGTTATTTAAACACTTTTAAAAACATTCTGTTTTCGGCTGTTGGCCCTTAATTCGTATTTTTTCTTATATGAGCCTTGTAAAAAATAATTTTTATATGCGCTCCTACGCCATTTATTCGATTGCAATAAAACTTAAAACTTTGGTGAGATGTTGGAAGCGCGGCCGCAAAGGTTTTTAAATTATTATTAACTTTTCAAAATATTCCAATTTTAGCCAGCGGCCTTATTTACGTTTTTTTCTAATACGAGCTGTATAAATATAATTTCAAACCGTATGCGCTCCTGCACCATTCAAGCGATTGCGACAAAACTTTGACGAGTTGTTATCTATAAACATAACCATTCATTGACCCAAATTCTTATTTTTTCTTATATGCGCTTTGTAAAAAATAATTTTCTATGCGCTCCTATACCATTTTTCAGAATGCGATAAAAATTTAGTGAGATGTTGTTCTATCGCCCACAAATGTTCTTAAATTACTACAACCGTTTTAAAATATTCAGTGTTGAGCCAGGGGCCCTATGTTTATTTCTTACAAAATGAGCTATATAAATATAATTTCAAACCGCATGCGCTCCTACATCATTCAAACGCTTGCGATAAAACTGAGGTGAGTTGTTGTCCATAAGCCAGAGCATTTTTCTAAGCCATAATAACTCTACTAAAATATTCTAGTTTTTTTGGCAATCGCCCCAAATTCGTGTATTTTTCCTTGCATTAGGAGGTTTATAAAAAATAATTTCCGTATGCGCTCCTCTACATTATTACAATGCGATAAAATTTTAGAGAGATGTTGTGCGCGCGCCCGCCCGCAAAGGTTTCTTAAATGATTACAACCATTTTTAAAATACTCCGTTTTTAGCCAGGGGTCCTATGTTCGTTTTTTCTATATAAGCTATACAACTATAATTTTAAGCTATACAACTATAATTTCAAACAGAGCTAAAGCATGAATGGATAGCTTTTTAATCAAATACAAATAGTGATATTAAATTGAGTGTGTGACATATTAAGTAGGTTTCTGAAGTAATACAACAATTCTACAATATTCCATTTGTGGAGGGGGGTCCTAAATTCGTTTTCCACACTTCTATTATCTATATAATTATAGTATGCATTTCTATACCATTCATTCGATTGTGATCAAACTGGGTCAAGTGAAATGCGCACTACCGAAAATGTTTCTAAATTAGAAAAAAACATTTTACAATATTCCGTTTGGGCCAGTGACCCTAATTTTATATTTTCTTCTAAGAGCTTTGTAACTATAATTTCAAACAGAGCTATTGCATGTGTGGAAGTAGCTGAATCCGCCGGCAAATTTTTCAAATTTAGTACATCCATTGTACAATATTCCAATTAGGGCTGGGGACCCTAAATTCAATTTATTTTCTTAAATGAGCTTCATCAATATAATTTATAACGAAGATATCAACACTACCGCCCTTGAACAAATGACACATTTGTAGTAAAGCAGAGAAAACACGTTTTTACATTTTTAGTGTAGAGAGTATTTTTGTTATGTGTATAAATAAGCTTGAATTTTGTGACGCATTTTAGAATCGGATATGATATCGAAATCGCGTTTTTTTTTCAACGAAGAGTATTTCTTGAATAGAGTCTTATAATTTCGGAGTTGTTTTGTGTTATGTAAATACATTTTACACCAACCGATGGTTTCTCAAGTAATTAAATAACACACTTGACAGCGTAGATATTGAACTATGGTCATTTTTTACCGCTGGAATTTACGATTTATAAATTAATGAGAAACTATACAACTGGAAATCTCGTACCAATGAACGTACCTATTGTGCGAGGTTTTCATGTAAAAAGATGGGAGATCCTAACATGTGAGAATTACATTCACAATCAAAACCATTATGATTGTTGGTATCAGGTGACAATAGCCAATCGAAACATTTCTTGGCAAACATACGCAAATGCAATTCATGTTTCCAAATGCCATCGTTCGATGCAACAAATATCGTGCGCGAGAATTACATGCCAACATTTAAAGTAGAGTAAAAGGCCATATTTACCATCGTGTAGGATCTCTGATGCCAATGCCAAACACAAATCACACATGTCTTCAAATGATTTCATGGGGAATACTGATGAGCAAATCGATTAACGTTGTCATATCAATACGGGCACTAAACGAGAAATTGTCGCTGCAATGCAAACGTTATTTTTGCAACACAATGAATTAATTTAAATGTATAGCGTTGCACTTGAAAAGATGCTGACTGATGAATACAAAGTCATAGTTAGAGCAGACTAAACACCTGTCGGCCAACATGAAAGACGATACAATGCACCAACAATTGATGAAGTGGCGATCATTTTAGTTGGCAAAGAATTTAACTCAAGTGATATAATTCTTCATCGCAGAAGTGTTGATGTTCAGCGAGTCTCAGAAACTCATCGCTCATACGTTTGATTGCAATATCCTATTTTATTTTGGCAAGGAGAAGATGGATATCATTTTGACATCAAATTGAGAAATTCGAATAAGAAAGACAGTGCCATGAAATACTATTCATATCGATTGATGATTCATGAGTTGGGAATGACCTCTCGGAATCGATCTGCAAACAAACTTTTCGCTCTTGATTTGCAACGAGAAACGCACTTTGATATCGAAGCATTAGGTACGGTATATTTTTTCAAATGAATCTTCCGAAATTGGTTCCATTGAAGTTACTATTTTAAATGGAAAATTTAAACTAGGTGATGTACTTTTGCCATTCACCCCAATGATTCCAACAGATATGCCATTTGAATTCAAACGCCTACAGTTTCCGATGCGACACGCGTCTACAATGACTATCTAAAAAGCACAGGGACAATCGCTGCAAGTTTGCGGACTAAATTTGGAAAACCCATGCTTCGCCCATGGACAGATGTATGTGGCCTGCTCTCGCGTCGGAAAATCTTCTGATTTATTCGTGTATATACCAGTTCTAAAAACAAGAAAAACTTTGAATATTTAAAAGCTCTTGAAGAAACATAATTAACATGCAACCATTTTCTTTCTTTGAGTGGCATTGCAACGCATGCCGGGTTCTCGCTAGTAATTTAAATAAAACAAGACATGAGAATATTACTCATATATTAAATAGAGATTTCATGAAACATCGATGAGATGCCACAGAAGTTATAAAACTAAGGTGTTCATACTTTTTTCTCTATTTTGTTATAGTCATTACATATTTTAGCTTGTCATTTTATTTAACAGATTTTATTTACTCAAAATAAAAAAAAATCAATTTGACTTGAACCATTGCATTAATATCAGCATGACCATATGTTTTCCTTAATGTTTAATCATCTCAAAGCAAAAATATAAAAGTGATGGATATTTTTTTTAAACTGCGACGCTGTTGCATGTTCTGAAATTGTAAAGCAGTTTTGAATGTCTCCCAATGCTTAATAGCTAGTTAAGTTATGATGTAAAAGCATATAATTTTGTCAAACAGTGTCATAGTTTAGAATAGCTGTGAAAGCCTGCATGTTGACCTAATAAGCTTGCTTCAAGTAGCGCTGTCGCGTCTGCCAATTCTCTCCCCCCCCCAACCCCCTTTATTTTTTTTTTACATTAATGTCAACGATTAAATGTGCAGCTCTCTACCATTACCCACCCCCTTCCCCTTTGATCGGAAAAAGTTTTGTTACGGTCTCATTTGTTCTAAAGAATGCTATAGCAGGATGAAATTTCTAGAATTTCTTTTCGGTAAGGTTCTATGTCACTCCATTTAAATAAGCCAACAGGTTTTTCAAAAGGAAATGCTTTTTTTGCTAGATTTCCTAGACATTTAAGAGATCATATTTTATATCTTTAAAGGAGCTTTATAAGATTGTTCTCTTTGTGCGTGCGTGTACATTAATATTTGTATCTTTCGAAGATTAATTGTTCACTTGCTGTAAGTTAATATAGTTTTTGTCTCTGTATATTTCATTTTGTATTTTTAGTATCATTAAATTGTAAATATCACCAGCTTTGGTATATTTTTTTTTTCGCACAATTGTTTTTCAGTCCTTCGTGACGTATTGTACAACAAACCATCAAACCCTTTAATCAGAATAAACTAGCAAAACTATAAAACGGTACGAAACAACATTGTAAACAACAAAGTAGATTCTAAAGATTTTTTTTTTTTTTAATTAAAATGTTCAACACGGTTTTCTTATTTCAAATCAACAAAATGTTCTAGATGGTGCTCTAACCACAGTACGGTTGCAGATTAAGACCGGGATAGGAGACATGTAGGCTAATAGGCTTGTATTGTAATCATATAGAGAGGACACTGTTCATTGTTTATGCCCAGTAGTGATGCCTCCTCTTCACTTCCCCAGCTCAATTGACCTGCATGCACCACTGTATCAATACTTATCTACACATTAGCTCATCGTGAATTGACAGCCGATAATTTGAGGCAATGTTTTATTCATTGATAAGGCATATGCACATTGGATTCGTCGACGAAACTACCTGTAAATAACCACAGTAAATCAAAAATTATTTTTATACTTTATTTCTTCTTCACTCTTACACACTTTATTTCTCTGATTACATTTCTCCGTCTCTCTCTCTCTCTCTATATATATATATATATATATATATATATGTCTCATTCTATATTTCTATCTATCCCTCCTTCTATCTATCTTTCTCCCCAAAACTATATGTCTCTCCCTCTCTCTCTCACACTCTCTCTCTCACTTCTTCTTCTTCTATATCTTAAGGGCCCACGATCAATTTATTGATCATTTTGGCTCCTATGCATGTAGATGGGATTTGCAATGTTTCTTTTACTGGTGGTGATGAGAAAATTATGCACTAGGGGTTTGAAGGCTTGAGGCAATAGACACAAATGTGTCTAGTGTTGTCGCCTCAACTGTTCCTTTTGAAAGATGGTTCCAGTCCCTGATTGTCTTGGGCAGGAATGAGCAGCTCCTA
>CAXITT010000092.1:455440-537034 GCA_964033795.1 Lymnaea stagnalis | reverse complement strand
ATATTGATATATAATAAATATATATATATATATATATATATATATATATATATATATACAGAGAGACAGAGAGAGAGAATGTTCAAAATTATATTATTTAACAGTATTTTGTCTAATTAAATAATAATAATAATAATAATGTGTTATAAAAATTGTTTATCGCAATAATTTTACTTAACATAAATTATTGGTATAAGCGGGGTGAACGGGGTGGTCCTGAAGAAAATATGATTTAAGAAAAACTGTAACCCCGTGACACAAGCGTCATGTTCAAGATAGTTTTCCCTCTCAATGATTCATCAATGTACTGCTTCGCGACAACACCCTAAAACTGTATACACTGAATATAATGTTTCTTTAAAAGAACAAAAGTAAAGAAGTCCCGATCATTTTACTCAGTTTCAATGGGGGGAAACAATGACATCAAATGTACTTAGAGTTTCCACGTCTACCCGCTGGTGTCTTCAAAAATACTAATTTTAATATATATATATATATATATATATATTTTAATAACTTTGTAAACAAACTTTCAAGTACACAAAATTAATGCTCACTTTTTGTAATGAAAATAATTTTACGGCCTGAAATATAAATAACAAGTTTTTAAAAAATCATTTAGCTTGCTACAATATGTATGGTACACAAGTAATTACAATTGACATCTTACTTTTCAACAACAATAACAACAAAAACTATTATATATGTAAATAATATATATAAAACGATTATTTATTTTAGATTTTTCACTTGTACGAACGACTCAGAACGGGCATTGAACACTGAAACGGTAGTTGATGTAAATTTACAGCTGAGTAAAAAGCACTATTTCGTCTCAGTGTAGTGATGCGTGGATCTAAATATAAATACGAAGTAAATAGAGAAGAAGACATATTGTAATGAATTTTAAGATGGCAGTAGGAAGGTCTGATCGAATGTTATTATTCTAAAGGAACTGGGTGTATTGTGACTCAATTGGTCAACATTCTAGTGAACTTCATGATGAATAGTGTCATTTGTTCATAAATAAATGATATGTTGAAATTGGACGTCTGCTGATAGATAAATATATATATATATACAGTGTGGGCCAATAAAAGTGAGAACATCACGTAAAACGTTTCATTGACAGAAACATAAACGAGTGGCTTCGACGCTTGGAAAAAGTCGTTGAGAAGCAAAGAGGACACACTGAACATGATTTCTGATTAGCTAAATATTTTGCAAAGAAAAGAAAAATTCCATGAAGAATTATAAAGAATTAAATTATATTTTGAAATAACTCATATGCTACGAGAAGTTCTCACTTTTATTGGTCCACCCTTTATATATATATATATATATATATATATATATATATACAGAGAGAGAGAGAGAGAGAGAGAGAGAGAGAGAGATATATAGATATAGATATAGATATAGATATATATATAGATATATATATATATATATATATCTACGAGAAGTTCTCACTTTTATTGGAACACCCTTTATATATATATATATATATATATATATATATATATACAGAGAGAGAGAGAGAGAGAGAGAGAGAGAGAGAGATAGATAGATATAGATATAGATATAGATATAGATATAGATATAGATATATATATATATAGGTCAGGACTGCAAGGTTGTCTGACAATGTGGGTTAACTATGATATAATATAATTATAATATAATAATATAATTAGCCATACACCTAACCTCCACCTTTAGGTCTGATGTACAAACAACTTGGCTAAAACTTACTTTTTCCCTGCCTATTCCAGGGCTGTTTCACCAGTACGCCTATGTCATTCATTAATATTTCAGCAAAGTGGTCAGTATAACTTTTATTGTTAAAAAAATACCACAAAAAATGTATTGATACACTCGCACAAGACCCTCCTCTTAGTCTCACCTTTTTTAAAGCAGCAAAGACGATATCTGTCTAAATAATAAAATAAAAGACAAGACGCGTTATTTAAAAAAAACAACAAAAAACAGAGTATAATACAAAATATATATTTATTGAAGATATATTAAGATGTTAGTGAAGATCATCACAAATCATTTGAAAACAGTAACACAACCAAAACTATATCAGTGGCATGCCACAAACGCCATGGTGTAAATTACATATTTTTTAAATACAATAAAACTTGAACAATATTGTACTACAGCTACATTAACAATCTCTTGCAGAGTTACTGGGAAAACATAAATGTGTGTCATGAAAATGTTTACGCACAAACATATAACAAGGCGCCTGTGATTGTTTACTTGCACAGATATAGAAAGTCGACATTAAATGATTACTTAAACACATATAACAAGGCGCCTTTGAATATATTCTTACACACTTATAGCATGGTGCCAATGAATGTTTGCTACACCCATATAGCAAGGTGCCAATGAATGTTTGCTACACCCATATAGCAAGGTGCCAATGAATGTTTGCTACATCCATATAGCAAGGTGCCAATGAATGTTTGCTACACCCATATAGCAAGGTGCCAATGAATGTTTGCTACACCCATATAGCAAAGTGCCAATGAATGTTTGCTACACCCATATAGCAAAGTGCCAATGAATGTTTGCTACACCCATATAGCAAGGTGCCAATGAATGTTTGCTACATCCATATAGCAAGGTGCCAATGAATGTTTGCTACACCCAAATAGCAAGGTGCCAATGAATGTTTGCTACACCCAAATAGCAAGGTGCCAATGAATGTTTGCTACACCCAAATAGCAAGGTGCCAATGGATGTTTGCTACACCCATATAGCAAGGTGCCAATGAATGTTTGCTACACCCATATAGCAAGGTGCCAATGGATGTTTGCTACACCCATATAGCAAGTGCCAACGCATGTTTGCTAGACCCATATAGCAAGGTTTCAGTGAATGTTATCTTAAACACATATATCAAGGTGTAGATTATTGTTTACTTACATACATATAGCAAGACGCCAGTGAAGGTACTAAAAAGCGTAGCAGTGAACGCTCCAACGAGTAATACAATCTCTATTGCATATCCACCTGAAAATTAACATTGAAGTGCATGTAAAAAAAAAATCAAACAAAATGACGATCAATCATATTGCAAAACCGAAAGTTAAAAAGACCGGAAGTTGTATGGATCCCTCGTGTTTTTCGGAAATGGAAAGTCTTCACTGTTGTAAGTTGTCGTTTGATGGTTACTGAATGTATGGCTAAACCAGAGATCATAAGGGGTCGGTCGCAAATTACGTCCCCCCCCCCCAAAAAAAAAAAAATTACCCTTTTAGACACCCCCTCCCTGTCAGAAAGTGTCACAAAGTTTTACCCCCCCCCCCTTAGTGTTCAGAAAGTGTCACAAAGTTTTCCCCCCCCCCCCCCTTAGTGTCACTTCACACCTAAAAAGGCAATAAAACATACCGGTACATGCAATTTTCATAACTAAACTAAGATTTTATTTTAATCTTTAACATTTTCCCATAATGGATTAAGATGTAGTAGAATAGATTGCGAAAAAAAAAATTGTTCAAACTGACCTGCTTCACGCCCTTCTTTTGGTGTCTCGAAGGGAACTGTCGGACAATTCACAAAGTTACATTTCAATTGTTTGGTTTATATCATTCAGATTGACGTCCACTATAACAACAGATTACCTCCCCTTAATATCTCCCCCTCTCTCTCTCCATCAAGCTCTCTCTTTCTTTCCTTCTCTCTGTCTATCTCCGTCTTTCTCATTTCTCTATTTCTGTCTCTCTTGCCTTCTCTCTATATATAAATAAAGAAATACTTATTTTCCCCATTGTTTTTATTCAAATTTCTTAATTTATTTTTTTTTTGTAGGCTCCATTCGTATTCAAACAATCGTTTTCATTAGATCTATCTAAAATTTATTAAGTTTAAGAGCGTCACCGTCTTGCTGTTCTGATTAATATTTTTAAAATACATTCATTGGTTTGGGAAACTAATGGTACGTACCTTCGTTACACTCTTCACAATGCCCTGAAAAAAAGAAAAAAAGTATTTTCTATTGAACTGAGCCCTCGTTATGTCAATCGCTTAGAGTGGTTTTGCAGAGGTTTGCTGTGAAACGTGACCCACTTAACACACGCCCGACCCCCGGTGAGGTGGTTTTCCCAGTATCAGTGGGAGATCCTACCGTATCTCAGAACACTATCGGATTTGAAAAAAAAAGAAGCCGTTGAATTTTTACGCGTATGAGACGTCAAATTTGCCTCGCAACGTCAATGAATGTGCTCAGTGTTAGTAAACGAAAGCTGTGTAAGCATGAATGGGAATAACTTATCCCTAGAATTAAGGTTTTGTAAAACCTGGAAGTGTTCAGTACTTTACCTTGGTAAGATGGTAATGATGTATTGAAAAGATAAGAGAGCAGATTATCAGAGGAAACGAATTACATGGATACGGGATATGAGTAAGCTCGCAGAATCAAAATATCTAGGGCTTAAACGGTTGCAGTAGTTGTTTTGTTTTTTTTTACACTGGTAAATACCCGTTGGGACCAGGCATTACACACAAAAAAGAGTTAACTTCTCATTTTCTATAAACAATTGGCCCACAGAGTGTCCTGCTCCCTATCTGACTGCTCAAAAGGATAGGCCTACAGACAGTCCTACGCCCTACCTGTCAATCTCTAAAGAATAGGCCTACAGAAGGGCCTACACCGAAACCCAGGCCTCTCTATTGGTAGTAGTCGCTGTCGAAAAAAAATCAAACTTTTACATGAATTCAACCGCCCCGCATGACGCTCACTGCAAGACAGATCCCCCCCCCCTTTTAAAGCACTATTATATAAAACATGTTGATGATGTGGAAAAAAGGGGGGGGGGGAGGTGCTTGTGAAAAGGAGGCAGGACACACCAGACGCAATCTATATCTAACGAATATTATCCTTTCGAAATTGATTGCTTCGACGCCATTTAAAAGTCTGGGAATAATCGTATGATATCATTTATCACATATTCCATTTGTTTATAATGATATATCTTTTTGTGTTTTAATAAATAATGGCCGCTGGTTGGCATTACAAAGAATGTTCCCTGGTTGATGTCATTTATTATGTCCCGTTGCTAAAGCCGCAGATAATTAATCTCCCGAGCTTTATTACAGAAAATAATGACTCTTTCTCCTCCCCCCCCCCACTCCCCCACGTACATGGACCAAAAAAATATGTACCTTGGTTTAAGACCGTTCCTTTTCGGATCACTCACCGTACAAAGTACACTTGTAAATTCGTTGGTTCTTGCAGACATCCGAGTAACTGAATAAAAACTCGCTCTTTCCGTTGACGAACTTGTACTTCGCCATCGCGCACCGCAGAGTCGACCGCGTCAGCAGGTGGGTGCCGTTGCTAATCTCCAGCTTCATGGGCGACTTGAGATTCGTGACGCAAAAGGTCATCAGCTGTTCGACGGTGGTGAGGAATGTGTGCGTGCACGAAGGCGGCTTTAGTATGTTCTGGACGTCACCGGCTCCTATTTTGGCCTCTATGTTGGCTGTGGTGTGACAGCAAGTACGGATGAAAAGAATCAATTACAGAATTGAATTATGGTTAGCAAAGCTCTGCGCATGAATGACTGCGCATGCTATAAATACCTACATCACAGACATGCGCGCCTCCTGCCTGCGCTTGCACCTTAGTAGCTAAACGGAGTGTAGTCTCAAAAGTCATGTTTACTCTAAAGTCATTTTTATTTGAAAGGTGGCATGCTCAGAAACGTCAGCCAGTCAGTAAGAGAAATGAAATGATAATTAGAAATTGTCATCTTTTTAAAACCAAAGTTATGCGTCAAGCAATATTAAATGCAATCATTGAAATAGAAGTCATTCATGTGGTCAACCTTTTAGATTCCCAAAGACTAACTAAAAACTCCTAAAAACAAAGTTGTCCATATCAATCATGTATATGCATTTTTTGTTTGCATTTATTTAATTGTAGTGATTTTTCATATATGTGTTTGTAGCAACTGATTTTTGGCATGGAAAGTGTTTTTATCAAACTTCTTCGTCTATATATTAAAGGCCCACGATCAATGTATTGATCATTTTGGCTATTAGAATGTAGAGAGGATTTGCAGTGTTTCGGTGCCTGGTGTTGGCGAGGATATTTCACCGTCTCCAAGTGCTACATTGTGAGGGAATCATGCAGTGAGGGTTTGAAGGCTTGAGGCAATAGACACAAATGTGTCCAGTGTTGTCGCCTCAACTGTTCCTTTTGAAAGCTTGTTCCCGTCCCTGATTGTCTTGGGCAGGGATGAGCAGTTCCTATACTGGCTTCTCGCTGGTATGAGCCGGAAGTGCCTGTCATGGCCTCGTCACTGTCTATGGGGGGAGTGCACGTAAAACCTGGTAGACTAAAAATGTATTTAAACCCAAATACGTCGCAAATATAAAACACATAGCAACTGCTACACACTGGATCTACAAAGTGAAACACGCCCCTATTGAACTAATCATATTTGAATAAAAGAAAAAGGGTTATTCCTTTTTTTTTTGCGGGGGGGGGGGGGAATTGGGGGGGGGGGGGGGTTGAAAAATTGACAGACTGTGTTTTCAAATAGTATATGTGCCAAGTTTCAGTTAAATTGGATGACGAAAAATCGGTCACTTAGCCGTCCGAACATTTTGCCAAAAAAAAAAAAAACAACATACGAACAAAAGCGAAGTAAATAGGAAGGATTAATAAATTAAAAAAACAAACACGGCTGATACTCACTATAATTCTTGCAGTTGTAAGTGACTGTGGACATTATCATAAGAGTTGTTACAACAGGCAGAGCAACAAAATCGAGATTACTGTGTATTCTAGGGTTTCAATCAATAAAGACAGTTTTTTTTAAATATATATATATATATATAAACCATTAGAGTATCCAAGTCTTATGTACCATAGGGGTTATCAAGCTGAACTCACACTATGGAAAATTGCCCTTTCCATTTTAGTGTATTTATATCAAGACTGACACACACTAAGGAGAAGGGGAGATGGGGTTGAATTACCTACAACAGAATGACACTTGACGTAAACATATTTTTTTGGGTAATAGTTTACATATTAAGTCAGGACTGAGAGACATTTTCATTTGGTTTTCTATAATAAAGAAAAATACTTGCTTCTAAATATCATACAATGAATGCGCACCACTTTATCATTTAATAAGCGATTTAATCCGTTGAAATTGTATTAATGTTGCCCTTAATAATAATTTTTTTAAAATAAATTCCATTTCAAAAACGCGCTTTATCTAGACTTAAGGCTCGAGGCGCTGTACAAATTCAACCATATATGACAAATTATATTTTTTCCACATAAAAATACGAAACGATACAAAATCTACATACAAGCCTATAGACAATGCATGTCATATACATCGAGGAATATGAGAAAGCTGGAAACAAGGAGGTAGAAGACATCACCTCATCAGGTGAGGGCAACAAAGATGTGCTTTCAACTCAGTTTTGGAAGACTGCAGTGTCTGGCTGTTTCTGAGAGCGACAGGAAGGGCGTTCCAGATACCTTGGCCAAAAAAAGCGAAAGTGCACCTTCCGTAGGTCTCAAGGCGGGCTAGCGGTATCCAGAGTTTGCCACAATCAGATGAACGGAGTGATCTAGTGGGCACGTAAGGCCCTTGTTGTATTAAAAGGACCGTATCGTCTACGGTTACACAATTCCCTACACCGGTAATAACACAATCACTGAAAGACGGTCATCTTTTACCTCAATCCACTAACCTGAAATATTCCACCTACGCACTCGTTGGTGTGCCTACAAAAGTTCACTCACCTTAAATATTACACCTAAGCGCTCGTTATTGTGCTTACACAAATTCACTCACCTGTAATATTACACGTGTAAGCCTGAAACCTGTTGCACACATCCAAGGCTTCCATCTGAACCTGGAACTTGTGGCTAGGAATACTGACGTTCTTCCTCAGGCACATGTCAGTCTGAAAAAATTCACTGTCCAACGTGCTGACATTCCCATCAATGACGAGTTTCAACTTTGGCTTATGGCCGTTGTACACGCACCAGTCAAACGTGTAGTACAGGCCTACCTCTAGCGTCTGCCGGCATTTCTTCTGCTCGTACAGGTCCGGGCCTTTGTTTATTTGAAAGATCAGTAATTGGGTCACTGTGGAATAGAATATCCACCCGCACCACTTTAGTTGAAATGAAACTTTTATTATTAAGAATAAAAGACACATGTATAACACAGACAGAAAGGTTTGTCGTTTCTCTAAGACTGTAAAACGGCATATCGTGTTACGTCTTGTTGCTATTTTTAGACAAAGTTTTCGTAAAACAAAGGTATTTATATATGCATATATATATATATATATATATATATATATATATATATATATATATATATATATATATATATATATATATATATATATATATATATATATACATATATATATATATATATATATATATATATATATAAGTAAACATTTGTTGGTACAAATCTTTCGTAAAATAAAATTGTAAGCAACGCTTTCGTCTGGGTTAAGACCCACTACGCCGGCTCACATTAACGCAGACGTACTGAAACAGCTGTTGAGAGATTGGCCTACCGGCATACCAGGATGTTTTATTATTAACATGTTAATGAGCTTGGCCAGACGGTGTGCCCGGATGTTCTATTAATAGCTTTCCGCCATGAAACGACAAACCCCGTTGTACAAATTCCTAGACGAAACATTTGAATTACGGACCGACAGATACATAAACTGAGTTGAAATTCTGTCAGGAATTAACGTAGCGCTTCTGCTTGCGCCATCATCCGTAGTCGTATGACAGTTCTCTGGCGGGCACGGCCATTACAAAGACCTGGCTCGGCGACAAGGTTTGTTTGCTTTGTTCTATTTTTGAATTTTATTTTCGCGTAATAAATATTGCTGAGATTGTTAAGCGTTTAAACAAAACCTTACAATTGAAAATTTAAATAAGTATACAAGTCTTTTTTTCTGTTTTTTCTTTGTTCGGCTCAGTGAAGGAATCATATCGTGTCTTTCTTATATTATCTAGTTGAATTAATATTGGTGGTTTTTTGTTTTTTTTTCTTTTTAAAGGGACTGTGGTCGTTCCGTTTTATCTACAGTTTTTGTTTAAAATACTCTTCCTGAATAACTTGACCTTTTAAACAATGTATAAAACATAATGGCAACTGTAAACAGTAACACATTGCCCTTCTGAGGAAATGCCCATCTGCAGTCAGGCAAATGAAGAGAGAGAGTAAGGAAATTTTTAACATATGTTGATCCTTTTATAATTATTATACAGCTAGTTGTTTTTTTTCTTTATAGTTTGAGCCACTCTAGCTTACGTTACTACAAATTATAACCCACAATTGCGCCATTCGTCACTTTAAAAATAACGTTTAACAGGTGATGAAAATCTCTAATATTATTTAAATTCAATTCAACTTACATCCACATTCAACTTCCCGTTTAACGTGTCCCACAGGAGCCTTCATGGAGAGTACGTTGACCAACAATGGTAATAATGACGTCATCGTTCGAATAACTTTTACAAACAAGTTACAGAGCTGCCATTGTATAAAGCGAAAAAGATGTCAGCTTATACAAACTAGACGCGGTTTACATGCGAGAGACCAGGGCGGCTCACCAGAAAACGAAGGCTGGGATGGATTGATGATATAGAGATGGATTTATAAAATAGCCAGGGGTCCGAGCATGGAGACGAAAAATCACAGATAGTCTGGGTGAAACGCTGAGTGCCATGGATGATGATATAACAGAAATAAGATATTTCATTCGTGAAATATAATTCATTATTAAAGGACATCGACCCCCCCCCCCCCCAAATATTTTAACAAGCTGGTTATACTTCTGGTAAGCCTAGCGCACCTTCATGTCTATTCATGTTTGGACAGGAAAAATCAAACGGTATTGTAGCCTGTTTGGAAAAATGTATGAAAAGTTACCAGAATGGCATATTGCACACAGGGATCGAGGAACACTTTAATGATCCGTTACAAACTACACTATATTTTTAGATGGTTTGCGTAAAGACTTCAATATCTTTCAATATCATATTATGATCTTAAATGTATCTACAAAATAACACGGCCAATTTTTTGTTTAGTTGATTTCCCGGGGAGAGGGGGATGGTGGTATACGTTCAAATAAAGGAAATTTTAAAGTTGTGTGGGGAAAGTGGTAAATAGGAAATGTTGAACTTGTGGACTGCTCCCATACTCCTTAAACATATTAATAACATAATTTGTGCACGTACAAACAGTCGAGTCATGTTTTAAATAAAGGACAAAATTTAAATTTAGTCTTTTGATCCGTAAAAACAAAAACAAAATGGAACGTCAAATTTTAAAATCGTATTATTGAAATTAAATCAATCAGCCCATGTATCATCACTTATTAAAAAAAAAAAAGGAAATAAATAAAAGAATGGAGACAAGTCCCCCCTAACAACTACCTGCATGACATTTTTAACTGAGTATCTCGAGTTCATTGGAAGCCAGGTTCACTGCAACGGGGTTTGAAAAATAGAATGTACACTATTATACGAGTCATACGTTATTTTACTAGGAGCTGAAGAAGAGAAGACAGTTGAAGAAATGCCGAGTTGGTCTAGTAAGACAGAGCGAATGTGTAAGATGAAAACACGGAAGTCAGTTTTTTAAAATCTAAATCAGAAAAAAAAAAATGTGGAGTTGAATAAAGTTGGAAAATAAAACATAAAAAGCGCAGTGTAGAGAAGAGCGAATGGGAAAATTTTTTTATGGGAAATCCTAATTCATATGCGCAGCCAAGGGGAAAACAAATAATCTAAATATTCAAGTAAGATTATTTGATTAGTGGTTCTGTGATCAGGACAGTTGTAAACAAAAAGTTGACAGGACAATGGAGAAATTAGAGGAGGGGTGGGGGTGAAGGGGGCGTTAGGATGCTTCATAAAAAAAAAATTAAAAAAAATTGCATACTCTGTACGCCGAAAAACTTACATTTTTTTAAACTTCTGCTCCTATACTTTTACAATGCATAACTCACATCAGTTACTGATTTCGATCACGCTATTTCGGCATTAACTAAGTTTTGTCCATTATAATAATTATCCTTTTAAGTCATTGGGATGTGTGGCATCCTTCCGTCTGCGAGAGACGATATATTATCTTTATTGCTTGCAGCTCTTGGTGTGGCTGGTGAGACCAATCCTCGAATGGCAGACTCTGTTACATTTCCCACACACGAATGCGGTGGAGCAGTATTTATCGGCCTTCCTCCTCGCTCTTTTTGCAGCTGTTTCCGCCCTGTTTTGCTCCTCGGCATGTAGTGATCCTGCCTTCGCGATGCCCCGCCATGAGGATCGATCCTCGGCCAGCGCCTCCCAGTTTGAGATGTCGATGTTGGCCGACTTCATGTCCCTTTTGCATATGTCTAAGTATCTGAGACGAGGCCGTCCAACTGACCTTTTCCCTGTCTATATATATATATATATATATATATATATATATATAGGTCGTTAGTCGAAATTGACTTTGACATTCTTAATCATCATATTTGCTAATTGTGAGCTTGGCTTTGCGTGCGCACATGGCTGATTCTGGGACAATATATTTGAATAGCATATGTGTAGGAATATTATGACCTTTTTCTCATCATGGATTTAAAATTTGGTGAGGACTGGATTTTCTTTTCCAAATGTCGTTTCCGAAAATTGGACTAGATCACTAAGTGCAGAAAGTGGAGGCATACAAGTACTTATGTGTAACCATTAATAATAAGCTAACATGGCATGAGCATGGCCAAATGATGTTTAAGAAATTCAATCAAAGGCTGTTCTACCTCAAAAAAAACTGTACAATTTCGGCGTAAACAAGCAAGTCGTTAACTTATTCTACTTAAGCCTGCTTAATTTCAGTATTACATGCTGGTGTAGGATATCAACGTCTGATATTAAACACCGCATAAATCGACTAATCAAGAAAGCTAGGAACATAACACAAACTAAACATCCTTCACTTGAAGAACTATTTGAAGAAAGATGTTTTTGTAAAACTAAACACATTTTGGATGATACATCCCACCCTCTTCGTCACAGATACTTAGGATCAGGCCGTTCGGGACGAATTCTTTCCCCCAGGGTGAGGACTGGCAGATATAAACATTATTTTGTTCCCAATCTTTACGAATTTACCGGCGTGCTTCCTCTGAAGTCACACATCTGAATGAAAACTAATAAGTCCCCGAATTTGCTAAGAAAATTCACGGAATGGCTGTTTGAAATAATTTATTATAAATGTCTTGTGTTCAAATTGTTTGCGCTGAAAATGTATAATGCAATCAAAAAACATTTCCATTCATTTGGATCAATAAAAGAATCTTATCTTATCTTAATCTTTAGAATAAAATCGGAGGTCACTTGATCTATGCAGAGTATATTCTGCGATATACAGTTTATATTGTTTATTTTTGTTACCAGTGTTTTTTTTAAACATTCGTCCGTCACAATTTTACCAGTATATGCCGCACTTTATCATCCAAATGTTTTAAGTCTTAAAAGTTAAGATGGATTTTGCAAAACGTTTAATTACTTTCTTTAACTCACATAAATACGGCTCGCATTTAGTAGCGGTCTATACTAGGAACAATACGTTACATGACTTAACAAGTTTAAACCTCACTTTATCACAGTCTAATCATCGCATGTACAGCAGATACGCGGAGGAAATATTTTACCGGTGTTTGTGAGCAACTGCTCTAATCAATGTGCATGGTTTAATATGATAAGAATAATTATAAAATACAAATAATGAGATGCAATATGCGTGAATAAATCAATATGTGTAAAACCGCTACAGGAATAACTTTAGTGTTGGCAGCATGCTGGAAACACTAGGCTGGTCACCGCTGGAGGAACGACGACGAGAATTTCAGGCTTTCAATGTTGTACAAGATAAATAATGGGCTGGTCCACTGTTCCAGTATTTAACTGAAACTCGTCCCTCTCCCCCATAGACAGCGACGACGCCATGATAGGCAATTCAGGCTCATACCAGCAAGAAGCCAGTATAGGAGCTGCTCTTTCCTGCCAAAGACCACAAGGGACTGGAACAAGCTTTCAAAAAGGAACAGTTAAGGCGACAACACTAGACGCATTTGTGTCTATTGCCTCAAGCCTTCAAACCTCCAGCGCATGATTCCCTCACAAAGTGGCACTGGAAATCAGTGAAATGTCCTCATCACCACCAGGCACAGAAACATTGCAAATTCAGTCTAAATGCATAGGAGCCAAAATGATCAATACATTGATTGTGGGCCCTTAATATACAGAAGAAGAAAACTTTAATTTTTATGAGATTAAATAAAACAACAAATTCAAACTTTTCCGCAAATACCTTCATCATTATATATACTATAGTTTAAATTTACATAAAACCTAACATTTGAAGGTGAGAAAAGAATAAGAATGGTTTGCACGTCCTTAAGAATTGGCACAAGTGCCTAAGAATGAGCACAAGTTCCTAAGAATGGACGCAAGTCCCTAAGAATAGGCGCACGTCCCTAAGAATGGGCACAAGCCCCTAAGAATGGGCACAAGTCCCTAAGAAGGGTCACAAGTTCCTAAGAATGGACGCAAGTTTATTCAGACCAAGTTCATAGAAATAAGTGGAGAAAAGAGGGAAATCAATCACACAGCCAAAATCTAACACGATTGCTATTAAAGTTAGGTATGATTATTTATCTTTAATTGTATTTTTAAAAAAAAAAACAAGTTGTGAAACGTTGAAATAAAAGTATAGCACAAAACTCAGCTGTCGAAAAAAAGAGCTCAAGATAAGCCAAAGTGTAACTTAATGAGTTAACGCGGTCTCTTATGTTTGAATATGTACCGGATGTGCACAGTTTAAATCTACACCAGAATCAATCATCTCTTTAAAAGATTAAAACATTAATTTCCTTTCTAAATTTTAATCTGCTCTCTCCCACGGGTTTTATTACTAATAGGTTAAGTTTCGGGGTGTATTACACCCAGTTGCGGTGGAAAGGATTTAAGAACTGAAAAACAGCTTGTGTTGAAATTTGATTGGAACATATAGTCACATACCTCGTGATCCAAGTCAATAGTCCCATGCCTCGTGGTCCAAGTCAATAGTCCCATACCTCGTGGTCCAAATCAATTGTCCCATACCTCGTAGTCCAAGTCAATAGTCCCATACCTCGTGGTCCAAATCAATATCACCATACCTCGTGATCCAAGTCAATAGTCCCATGCCTCGTGGTCCAAGTCAATAGTACTTTTCCTCGTGGTCCAAGTCGATAGTTCCATACCTCGTGGTTCAAGTCAATAGTCCCATGCCTCGTGGTCCAAGTCAATAGTCACATACCTCGTGGTCCAAGTCGATAGTCCCATACCTCGTGGTCCAAATCAATATCACCATACCCCGTGGTCCCATTCTATGTACCTTTCCTCGTGGTCCAAGTCGATAGTTCCATACCTCGTGGTCCATGTCAATAGTCCCATACTTCGTGGTCCTAGTCAATAGTCCCATACTTCGTGGTCCAAGTCAATAGTCCCATACTTCGTCGTCCAAGTCAATATTCCCATACTTCGTGGTCCAAGTCAATAGTCCCATACATCGTGGTCCAAGTCAATAGTCCCATGCCTCGTGGTCTCAGTCTATAGTCCCTTTCCTCGTGGTCCAAGTCGATAGTTCCATACCTCGTGGTCCAATTCAATAGTCCCATACCTCGTGGTCCAAGTCAATAGTCCCATACCTCGTGGTCCAAGTCAATAGTCTTATTCCTCGTGGTCCAAGTCAATAGTCCCTTTCCTCGTGGTCCAAGTCGATAGTTCCATACCTCGTGGTCCAAGTCAATAGTCCTATACCTCATGGTCCAAATCAATAGTCCCATACCTCGTGGTCCAAGTCAATAGTCCCATACCTCGTGGTCCAAGTCAATAGTCCCATACTTCGTGGTCCAAGTCAATAGTCCCATACTTCGTGGTCCAAGTCAATAGTCCCATACTTCGTGGTCCAAGTCAATAGTCCCATACTTCGTGGTCCAAGTCAATAGTCCCATACTTTGTGGTCCAAGTCAATAGTCCCATACCTCGTGGTCCAAGTCAATAGTCCCATACCTCGTGGTCCAAGTCAATAGTCCCATACCTTGAGGTCCAATTCAATATCACTATACCCCGTAGTCAAAATCAATATCAACATACCTCGTGGTCTAAGTCAATAGTCCCATACCTCGTGGTCCAAGTCAATAGTCCCATACCTCGTGGTCCAAGTCAATTTCCCCATACCTCTTGTTCAAAGTCAATAGTCCCATACCTCGTGATCCAAGTCAATATCTTTATAACTTATGGTCCAAAACGTTAGCCCCATATAACATAATCTCTTGACGCTTTGAGCATAAACAGTATCGTCACTAGGAGTGTGAGGGTGTGGACCGCACCCAAGCCATCCTCACAGGGGCTATAACCCCTCACAGGTGGTAGACTACCTCATTGGGTGTAGTCACCCTCACAGTGGATGACACCTCACAGGGGATGGCACCAAATGAAAATTAATAAATTTGACAGTGTTTGATCAAAATGGTCTAATAACACATCTAAGTTTAGTACAACAGCAGGGTGTCACCTTCACTTGAGTAAGTAAGAGAAAAGAGGTTGTCGTAAGAGCAGGGTGTCACCTATCAACAGAGTGGGGTACCAAGAAAAGAGGTTGCCGTAATTTGAGACGTATCTTGTGCAATGTTCCCTCTAAGGTTTGCTGGTTCGTGTGCAAAATCATAAAGTTAGGTGCACAATTTTACAGCCAACAAACACAAACTTACATGGAAATTTGATGCGCGGATACTCAAAACTGCTGCGTGGCCGTGAGGCTTAAAGAGAACATTTATCTTGTGCTGTCTGGGGCAAATAAGTCAACCCCCTTCCCCCCAGATTTTAATAAATGTAGAAAAATTTTCCACCGGATTGTAGTCCCTTTTACCCAAACTATAATAATTAGCACGTAATATGGTTCGTTTTTTGTTTTTGTTTTAGTTATGTGGATTAGTCAATGTTATTTGGCTATGGAGTTGCGCTGCACTGTTTGACTTAAACCGCATTTTCTTATTAGAATTATATTTAAAGGTTAGTTTTTATTACGTTATAATTTTCATTCATAAAGACATATTTTGGGGGGAAAAAAAAGGCGAAACTTTTTAAATGTTAAAATAAAAATATCACAGCTGAAATGAGTGTGTGTTTTATTAACAATTTAAAAAGCAATCAATGTTATTTATTAATTTTACTTTTAAGAAGTGAAAATGCATTTCAGTTTTGTCATGCATGGTTATTAAATTTAAAGAAACCTAAGAGTTTTGGAGAAATAGGCTAATTCGCGCTATGACGTCATTTGCTTGATTAATTAGAACAAATTAATTAAAAATTTTATTTCGCAATATTAACAACTCACTAAAAGACGTACTTAAAACGGATAATGTTTGGGTTTTCCCGATAAATGTGATAACGGTGTAATTCATTGATAATGATTTTTAATTTTTATTTATTTTTCATTGCTTTTAAAAACATATAAAATGCTTAAAATAGTTCCTTAGTTGATACTTTAAATGTATTAGTAATTTGTAATAATGCTTAAACGTTTACTAAAAATAAAAACGGATTTAAAATATTTTTTGCGCATTTAAATTTATTCGATTTAAGGTAAAATAATAGAAAATAGCTATGATTGTTTTTAGGAATCCGAATGTACTTAAATCTTTTCTGCTCTTTGGAGTAACGTCACTCTAGCTCATTCTAATATATATATATATATATATATATATATCCGTATAAAAAAAGTTTTGATTTTTCGTAATAAGTGTTAATGTTTAAAATATTTGTCCGTAACTTTAGAAAATTATATTATCCTGAAAGTAAAGCTATAATTTAAAATCACAAAAATGTATCATCTTGAAAAATATTTGTTTTAACGCTGTATTTTTATATATTTTTTTATAACTTTACAGCTACTGGTATTTGGTTTGGGTGTAAAGGTCAAAGAATAAAAAGTTGATGGGTCAACCAATCATTTTTCCCCTGCCACTATGCCACTATATATAAATAGCCCAAAGTTCACCTAACTGGTTCATTTCATCGCAAGATGTTGACTTGGCATGGTCGGGAGTCGAAATACTCCTGAATCTTTTATGTAGCTTTAACTTTAATTTAAATAAAACCCTGTATGTGATTTACTTAAATTATTTTTCTTAACATTTACAAATTAAATAATATACAGAACAAGCATTATTTTCAAATAAAAACAATCTGAGCCCAATAAATATCGCAAAAATAATTGTAATCGCACAACAAATATTTAATTTAAAATCGATTATTATTAAACATCATCGCAACTGGGAGTGATGAAATATTTAGTAATGATTAGTTTAGAAAGGAATCGTTTTTATCGTGGAAGGACTAAATTTCAGAAAGTTAACGCATTTTTAAAAAAAAAGTCAGGCTCTTTTTAGCATGAGCCGTAAGGAATTTTAATGTTTCCTTTAAATTGAAACGATTCACTATCATTCACTGCGTTGACTGAAATTGAGAAACCAAAACGAAAACAGTCCACGGCAGTTGATGTAAATGTAGGGCTACATTTAAATAAATAGTTTCAATTTCTTTCTAGTAATGTAAAGTAAAGTCATACTATGTAATTATGTAATGAGTAATGTAAGTTATGTTCTCTAATTCTCAGTCATTATTAAATTATTGCAAACTTAACTGTCTCATATGGTCAATTCAAAAAAAATAACAGTAACAGGCATAATTACATTTATTAGTATTTCCGGTACATTTTTAACTAATTACATAATAATTTTGTTTAGTAATTATAATTATATTATTATTATACTTATGCATTTGAATCATTTTTTTCCGTTTTGCTCATTAGTTTTATCATTCATTACACTTCATTGTAATTTATTATCATTTTTTCAAGATGATGTTTAAATTTCATTGGGAGATAATTAAATTCATGATTCATGACTTTTCATGTGTTTCTATTTTTTTTTTCCTTTGTTTTTTTTTTTAAAGCCACTCTCTTCTCATTCTTAACTAAAACTCTTAAACTTTAACGTTAACACCCACGTCCCGACCAGGGCAAAAACCACAACAAACATTAATACAATCCAACTCCAACACTAAAAGAACTTGATCATTATGAATAACTAATAATCAGGCTGCTTATTCAATAAAGGAAAGGATGATAGGGACACAGAATTTCAACGTTCGCTTTCTTCTGGTTTATGGTTCAGCAACAGGACAAGCACAAGCCATTGCCGAAGAAATTGCTGAAAAATCTCTCAGTTTTGGCTTAAAAGCTGATTTACATAGCTTGGAAGAAACAGGAACAGGAGTAAGAATTGAATCAGTAGTCAGTAGAAAGAGTGGACATACACATGATTTAGAATAAAACCTTGTTCAATTTTTTAACATCTAGTCTAAGATGTTATAAATGTTTTTAATATTCACACCATTTGTCTACATAATAAAAATTGTTTTTTGTATTTTAGAATAAAATAACATTTAATTTTTTTGTCTGCAGTTCAATCTTGAAAGTGAGACGTGTGTGGTAATTATAACATCAACAACTGGGGATGGCAATCCTCCTGCTAATGCAGAGAAGTTTGTGCGAAGGATAAAGAAGAAAACATTGTCACATGACTACTTGCAATCCTTAAACTATGCAATATTAGGTAAAGGATGAAATTTATATAGGCCAAATGATGAACATATCTTATAAAATAAAGTTTAAATTTCAATAAATTTTTATTGGTTTTCCATTATTGTATATCAATATAAAGCATTAATCTATATAGCGTCATCAAAATTTATTTATATTTTAAAATAACCTTTTTCCAGGGTTGGGAGACACAAATTACTCCAATTTCTGTCGCTGTGCCAAAGATATTGATGCACGATTAGAGGAATTAGGAGCAAAAAGATTCTATTCAACTGGACATGCTGACGACGGAGTAGGGTAAATATGATATATTTTATCAAACCCATATACATTTTTAGATTGATCATTCTGATTCTTTATCTTTGCACTCAATTTTGTATGTTCACTTGTACTATTGGGAGTTTAAAAAATGCTTTTCCCAAGTTAGTCACAAGTTAATGATTATGTTAATGCTACTTCTACATATAGGGGAAAACTGCTCACCTACATAGACAATAAACACCAAGTGAACTCCTGTTCTGCATTGTGTTGTCCGCATGGTTCATGTTTTGACCTTTCCCTAGGAGTTCACCCTTATTACATGCTTAAAATAGTTCAAAAATTTTTTATTAATAAAGCTCCTTAATGTCAAAACAAAGTGTCTTGCTACGACTAAAGTAAAATGTTGATAGGAGGAGCCATTTTGATATAATGAAAAAGCATCCTATTGCATTAGTACATTTGTAGGTCTCACTATCCATATTAATAATTACAAAGGACAACAGATAGTTTGGTTTGTCAATCGGATCTGATATTACATATTCTTGCAACCAATGATAAAACTTATTAACTGTTGTTGACAGACTTGAAGTTGTTGCAGAGCCTTGGCTTGAAGGCTTGTATCCAGCTCTACAGAAGTTTCTAGGGATCAACCAGACAATGGAAGCTTCCCTGACTGAAGTTGTTCATAGTTTAACTCTCTCTGAAAATGAGGAGTCAAAGTTATCCCCAAACATTAATGTCAACTTAAAAACAACATCAAAGGTAGATTCCGGTACATCTTCAAGCTTTGATAATGTCTCCAGTGACTCTGACAGAGTTTTGCCACAAAATATCTGTAGCAGCTTAAGTATTACTGATTCAGCTGTGAAAGAAGATGGGGATGACCATCACTGTGTGTCAGAGATAAATATCTCAAGTGAGCCATTTGATGTGCCATCACTTCAGATAAATGGAGAAAATAAACAGTTTTTTAATGGAGTTGGACATTGGCCAAAAAACAGCTTACTCAATAACACAAAGCAACAAAACTGTGAATGGAAAGATACACCATGTGTGCCGGTTTCATGTACAAAACATTCAGAGGACTTACCTCCCTTACTTACAAAGCCTCAAACCTCTTTATCAGAAAAAGATCTGACAATACCATTGTTACCTCCACCTTACTTGGGTCTTACCTTCTGTAACGACAGTATTGAGGTAATTTATTATTTTCATTTTTTACTAAACTCTACTCAGTTTATTACTTTTGTTTTCACTGATATAGATATAATAATTTTAATATTTGGGAAAATTACCGTTTCTCTTTGCTAGTTTAAGCAGCAAAAATTTTCAGAAGACAAGTAATTAATGTATGCATTAAAATACTAAGATCCGACGTTTTCTTGAAGTTTTTTGTATAAAAATGTAATTTCATGTCATTAGAAAAATGTCCATTTTATTAAATCAATATAATCAGCTGTATCCAAAATGACTTACATATCACTGAAGGATATCTGGTTTTAGTTAGGACTGCTGCATTGAAATACTGATGCTGTATAATGTTTGTTCCAACGATATTCTTTGCAGACTTCCTCCCTCAATTATCAGAATGGATGCAAACTCCCCTGTGCAGCATCAGAAGTCTTCAATGTAACTTTATCATCTGCTAAAGTGCTCACAACCCAAGATTCAGTAAAGAAAACTTTATTACTTCAATTAAATACTGAGGTTAGTATTCTAGTTACATTAAATTATTTTTTTAAAAAGCATTTTATTAATTATTCCACCACTTGTAACTTAACTGATAAGACAACAGCTGTTTTACCTGAAAGTAATGTGTTTTAATCTTGTTGCCATGTCCGCTGCTGTTTTTTGTTTAATTATTAGCATTTATCTACTCCCAGAGCATCGCTGTCAAACTTGATCAATGCTATGTTATAACCTCTCTATTTCCCCTTAGCTGGGGATGGCCCAGGGTGAATTCAAACCAAACACCTCATGGTAGAGGGGGCAAGCAATTTTACCAATGTGGCACATGAACATCATTTCAAATTCAATAATTCAATTATTTTTACTATTTTTTTTCTGTTTTCCGCATTCAAAGACATCAAATATATAAATATTTGAACTGCAATTATATTTTTGAAAAATTAGTTATTATTTTTTATAGCTTGTTAAATTATACTTCCCTGACTGATTCCCCTCCTCTGACCGATAAACGATCTAGCTGGCTTCCGTCCATGGTTTGCCTTGTATAAGTTATGTGATTGGGTGGGTGAATATACATTGCTGTATACATAAATGTATTTTATTTTAATGTCATGATTATGTCTCTTTTGATAAAAAATTTTATGTACAGCGCGGTGAGCCCAGCCCTAGGCTGGGGTACCGTGCTATATAAGACCTCTTATTATTATTATTTTTATTAATGAGCAAAAACTTAAAAGAAAAAGAAACATCTGATGATTAGACTAATGTTAGTTGCATTCAGATAAATAATGCACTCTTATTTTAAGAAGTTCTTTAAAAATGTGCTCATTATAATATGTAAAAGTACCTTCTTTTTGCAATAAAAATTTAATTTTCTCCCTTAGAGCTCCAGTTTTGAGTTTAGTCCTGGTGATTCTATATCTGTTCTCTGTGCCAACAACACAAGTGAAGTTTGTCTTCTCTTAGAGAGGTAAATATACAAATATAAAGGGTACTGGCTGTGCAATCATAATTTTATGGAATGCATCCACTTCACAATGGTATTGTTTTCTAATGGATCTAAGAATGTGTATCAAAAGTAATGGCTCAATAAGTTCTTGACAATGGAAAGAAACACTGCCCTACAAATCCATGGAATCAACACGGCTTGAAACATGTAGAAAATTCTTAAATTTTTTGTTGTTGCATGTTTGACATAAACTCAATGAATATTTAACTCTCCTTCATTGTTTGTATTAATTACCGGGTATTTATTTTTATAGACTCAATGCTTTAAATTGTGCTGACCAGACAGTTACGCTGGCTGTCCTTCCAGACACCCAGAAACGACGAGCTGCTGTTCCTGCTCATATACACATTACTTCTACATTAAGACACATCTTCACAACATGCCTGAATATTCGTGAAACTCCCAGTAAGGTGTGTCTTCATATCTTTAGTTACACAGTATTGACGATATCCATAGCCATACTTCTTACATTTAGTCAGCATATCAAACTGACAATCTACTGTAAATGCTTCCAAACTTCGATGTTAGCAGTAGATACAAGAACTAAGGAAGATAATTTGAATTGTTTATTATATGCGGTTATTATTTTTCAAAATAGTAGAAGAAGGGGGTTGGAGCATGAAGTAATGTTGTTTTTTTAAATATGGAGTGCATACAGAAATGTGTAAAATTGGCCTAGATATAAATAAATTAGTTAAAGAATATCTTGGAGGTAAAAAAAAAAAGATATGGTCTTAGTTGGTGTTAATTATCTTAGAATTAAAATAATTGGACATAGCCAGCAGTTGTGTGTTGTACCAGTGTAATCTACTTGGAATTAAGTTGTGTCTTATGATATGATTCATTGTACCCAGGCACATGTGCTCATATTTCATTCATATCTGTAATCTTAGGCTCTGGTCAGAAGTCTAATAGAGTACACGACAAACCCTTGTCAGATACGACGCATGCAGGAGCTGTGTAGTAAAGAAGGAGCTGCTGAATACACTGATCATATCCGAGGCAATCAGTTGTCTATTCTAGATTTCCTGTACGCATTTCCATCATGCCAACCACCAGTGGAGCGACTCATAGGTATATTATTCTGAGCATAAAAATATTCCCTTAATAATGTACCTAAAATTTTAAACATACAAATTTGATAATCTTATGAAGGAAATGTTTCTCACTGATGCTAGTTAGACATCATAAATAATCTATTGGTGCATATTCAATGACATGGATAATTATGATTGATTGCTTGTATTTCTTGATTTTTCTAGAACACCTACCAAGGCTACAGCCAAGGCCTTATTCTATATGCAGGTAAGTTGTTTGCTCTGATTGTAATTGAGTTGAATTTTTTTTTTTTTAAATTTTGGTCACGCAATTAAATTTATAACTGCATTATCTGGTGCCAGCTGATGTTCATTTATAACATTTTTTTGTCCTCCTCCTCTATGGCCCTACAGTCCAACCCACACCACTCCATGTTCTCCGTGTCATCCTTATCCTCAGCTATCCCTTATCCAAACAATATCCTCCTTTAACAAACAAAACAATTGTCAGTGGTAAATTAATTGTACCAAATTTTTCTTACATGTCGTAATAGGAAATAATAAATTTCTGTCAGAGAATTAAATATATTATTATTATATTATTTATTTGGCTGTTTGGAATCATTATTTAAAAATCTTGATTATAAATTGAATACAAAATAATCAGAGTAATGTTGAATGCGTGCTCCCATAGAGATGCACTAACAGAGAACCCAACAGATCTTCAGTGACTTTCTGTGAATAAATCCCTTTTTTTAAATTACCAGCTGCCATGCTTAAAAGATCTTATTTTTTTTAACTTTACCACAGCTGTCCACAAAGCCTCGACATTGTATTCAATGTGGTGGAGATTCCTGCTGACGTAAACAAAGGTCATTACTATCACCGACGGGGAATCTGTACTGGTTGGCTAGATGACATTACTTCTGAACTGCAGTGTGGGAATATTGCTGATCAAATAAAGGCAAGATTACTTTCTGTCAAGCCTATAAAAAATATTTCCAACATTCCTCTATGGCCTGTAACCTTGGTAACACATATTTTTTTGCTTTTGGACAACTCCCTTTCACTACTGTATTATTTCTGCTACCGGCCAAATTCTCATTCTCTTTTGCTTACAGCTGAAACATTCATCTGACTGATGTACTGTTTTTTTTTCGTTTCAAGCTTACACATATCCTGTTCTGTTATTTCCTTCACACTGATTGAAAAAAGTCCCTTACATCTTATTCTTTATACCATATAACTTTTTAAATTTCTTTTTCCACTTTAGTCTTCATATCTGACTCATATTGAACATTATCAAACATGTTTTTTTTAATCTAAGATTTGATTTTGCAGCTACCAATTTTCTTACGGACAAACCAGCACTTCAGGCCACCAGAGAACTTATCTCATCCAATCATCATGATTGGCCCGGGCACTGGTGTGGCTCCTTTCATTGGTTTCTTAGCACAGAGAAGTGCACAAAGAAAGCTACTTTCATCTGGCAGTGCCTATGGCACAACAATGTTGTTTTTTGGCTGTAGGAATAAAGACAAGGATTTTATATTTAGGTGAGTTGCATCCAAGGGGGTTACTTTTAATAGACCCTTAGAATGAGAAGTCCATCGTTTTAGATAAACCTTCCACATCTATGAAAGATGTCATAATTTTCAACTTAAAAAAATTTTAATTGCACAGTTATTATTTGAAACAAAATGGGAAATCAACATAAAGAATTTCAATAAAAAAGAATTTCAATTACGCTTAAGCTAAATAAACAACAATAGAGCAGGCTGGTTCGACAATGAATGCAGAGAGACTGTGGAAGAAAGAAACAAAGCACAAATGATCATGTTACAAAGGGAAACCAGAAAGACAATACAAACATACAAGGAAGCCATAAGGAAAGCAACGAAAATGTGTAGGAAGAAAAAGAGGGAATGGGGAAAAAGATAAACTAAAGGAAATAGAAGCTTTATCAAGAGAGGGTAATATAAGAGGAATTTACATGAAGATAAAAGATGAAAAGAATGGATACCAAGACTGACCGCAAATGTGTGAGAGCCACAATGGAGAATTAATCATGGAAAATAGTAAAGAACTGGAGAGGTGGGCTGAATATTTTGAGGACATACTGAATGCAGACAATAAACAAGAAGAAGATTATCAATCCCCACAGGGAGGACCAGACCCGTTTATACAATGCCCAACCCTAGAAGAAACCAAACAGGTAATTAAATATATGAAAAATCACAAAGCCCCCAGACAAGACCGTATCACAGCAGAACTGATTAAATATGGAGGAAAAGAGCTACACAATCAGATACATAAACTTATAACTAAAATTTGGCAAGAAGAGAAAATCCCAACAGAGTGGGAAACAGCATTAATAACCCCAATTCACAAGAAAGGCTCCAAACTTCAGTACACAAACTTCAGAGGAATCTCCCTATTAAATGTTACATACAAAATACTGATGAAGCTTATTGCCAAAAGACTACAACCTTACACTGAAGAAATACTAGGTGATTACCAATGTGGATTCAGGCCTAACAGATCAACGACTGATCAGATTTGCACCATCAGATGCCTATTAAAGAAATGCTATGAATACAACATACCAGTACATCAACTCTATGTGGACTATCAAATGGCCTATGACAGCATCAAAAGAAACTATCTATATGAGACTCTGCAGGAGTTTGGGATACCCAACAAACTGACAAGACTAATACATGTAACACTAGACAACTCAAAAAGCAAAATCAAGATTCAAGGAGAATATTCAAGGGAATTTCATATTAGAAGAGGCCTAAGACAGGGAGACTCACTGTCTTGTATGCTCTTTAACCTAACATTAGAGAGAGTTATTAGAAACATACACATTGAAACTCGAGGAACGATAACAGGATACACTCTACAACCAACCACTTCAGGATCTTGCATATGCTGATGACATAGCACTTCTAGGGAAAAGTATTAAAGACATATCAAAATCCTTTTTTGAATTAGAAGACGCATCTCTACAAGCAGGGCTGGAAGTTAACAACCAAAAAACAAAATACATGACCATGATAAGAGAAGAACAAACAGATGAAGCAATTAAAATTAGAAACCAGACTTTTGAAAAAGTAAATCAATTCAAATACCTAGGATCCTTGTGAAATGAAAGAAACTAACAGAAATAAAAGAAAGAATATCAGCCGGAAACAGGGCATACTTCAGTAGTGAGAAAATACTCAAAAGTAAAAACATTACTAGAGAGACAAAGAAAACTATTTATAAAACTGTAATCAGACCAGTTGTAACATATGCAAGTAAAACTTGGACCCTAACAATAACAGCAGAAAACCTATTAAACACATGGGAGAGGAAAGTTCTCTGGAAAATATATGGGCCAACAAAGGATGAATATGGATGGAGAATACGAACCAACTATGAATTATACAGTCTATATCAGGATCACACGATAGTAGCAGAAATAAAAAGAGGCAGGCTACGCTTGGCAGGACACTTAGAGAGAGTGCCAAATGACAGAGGAACGAAGAGGGTGCATCACCAATACCCCAGAGGAAAAAGGCTCAAAGGCAGACCTAGGCTTAGGTGGATAGATGATGTGGAAAATGATCTTCAGCAGTTGAAAGTCCAAGCATGGTCATAGGTTCAATCACTTAGGGTTTGCAGCCTCTTCAATAATAGCTGCCTGACATTGCCGATGAGTTCATTTCACTCAATAGTTAGAATTCAAACTTTTTGCCTCACAAATTTGAAACTGATATAATATAAGCCCTCCTGTCCTTTACATAAAATTTCTCGACAAATATTTCTTTTTTCCTAGAGATGAGCTTGAACAGTTTGAAAGGGAGGGAACCCTGACCAAGCTATGTGTTACTTTCTCCCGTGACCCACCTTTGACTACCTCGGAGCCAACAGTTAGGTATGTCCAGGACAAGATGCGTCTCATGTCAACTGAACTTTGCCACCTTTTGGTTGACCAAGAGGCCTTGGTGTATGTGTGTGGGGATGCCAGGAACATGGCTAAGGATGTCAATGAGGCATTTATGGATATCTTGCTGAGAGAGAAAGGTAAATTTATGATTTTAATATTTTTTAAATCAAACTTTTTTTACTGCATTTTTTTAAAGCAACGAAATATTAAGAAGTATAGGAAGCCACTCTCAAATTCAGATTTTAGTACTAGTACCACTCCCACACTTTGTAATTATAAGGTGCAATTTAAAAATAAAGACATAATTAAATTGCTGGTACCATAAATCATTTACCACAATATCTTTATCTCATGTCATCACCAGCTTGCAAGATTACCTACTTGTTATTTTTTGAATATTTTTTCAGACATGTCCAAGGATGATGCACACCTCTTCATGATGAAGAAAAGAATTCACAAAACATACTTTGAGGATGTGTGGGTGTGAAGTGAAGATGTGTAGAGAAGATTTGTATAAAAAAAAAAAAGGATGTGTGGAAGGCCTTCCAACTGTCTTTACTCCAGAAGTTTATGTTTTGTTTTTGTAAACACATTACTTTTACGCCAACATGCTGATATTATGAATCTTATGAATCATTGTTTAAAAAAGTAAAATATAAATACATTTCCTATGTTTCTAAAACTAATGTTTATGTAAAATAAAACTGTCAAATTTGTCATTTTTTTCTAAATGTATGTTCACGTAATCAGATGCTGTAAAACGTCATATACCATAGAACTTATATGTACTGAAAAATACTAATATTTTGATTATGTTAATGAAATGTACATACTGACTGCAATGTTGGAATCCTTTTTAAAAAAAAAACTAATACTGAAGAAATCATAAGATGCTGTTGTTTCTAGTAAGCAAGATATACAATCATTCAGTGACGAATCCATACAAACCTTTACAAGCATGCTCTGTTCTCACCGACTTTGTAAAGAAAAAGTGAACATCAAAATGGAACTATCTACAACCTTTTCATTGTATCTATCTACTAGGTTTGCCCAATAAAAGCTCAGAGAGACTATTTTTAAAAGTAATTTATTATAATTGTACATCAGTTTACTGATTGATATGGTTTAAAATATAATTTATAAAAACATATTTTAAAATCAAAACCTCAGAAAGAAGCTACATTTTAAAATTAAATCTTTTGAAAACCATTATGATCCCTAAGCTGCAAACACAAAAAATAAAATCCCCCAAAAAATAATTTGCTTTAAAAAGAAAATATTGAAAAAAATATAATAGAAGGAAACACCCCCCCCCTCCCCCACGCCTCAACCTCTTTTCCATAAAAATAGAAAAAGAGATGGAACCCAGCTGTGATAATACAGCATTTTACATGCAAAAAAAAAACACTTCTTTTTTAAAACCAAAGACTCGTCTCCCCAACAGTATTAACACAAAAACAGAAGGAAAAAAAAAACAGTCCTACTGCTGAAAAAAATGTATTCCCCTTTATCAATAATGCAGCAATTTAATAATTGTAACAATAATTAATTCCAGAAAAGTGAAACTATTATATTTAAATGTGAATCCAAGTAACTCTGGGTTTGTCTGCAAGAGTGTCAGATGGTGGCCCATTCAGCATGTATCAAACAGGCATTCTAGGTAACCCCTAATATTGCATTGCTATTTCATGTTTTTTTTAACTGTTTACAAATAACCTAAAAACAAAACTAGTTTGTTTGTGTTTTCAGAAAACACCAGAAATAAAGCGGGTACTTTTGGCCTAATGAGAAGTTTTGAATAAATTGAAATCTAACCATATGTGTTGAGTTTCATGTCATTGATTTATTTTGATTTGATCTAGCAGTCTACTGTTTGTGTGAAGAGTGAGGAATTTCAAGCCACAGCTTTTAAATTTCATAGAAAGAGTAATTAAATATTAATCTATTACTCTGAACATGTCACAATCTACAAAAAGAAAAAAAAAGAGACAAATGGAATGTATTACAATTTAATTTATTCAGTGTCAATAGAGGCCAGCTTGTACTCCTTGTAGATTACAATACTGAATACAATAATGCCCAACTGTTCAGCTCATCAAGTTCAAATTTTCCTTCACAACTCCATTACGAATGTTTTTTTGCACATCATCTAGACACATTGTATACAAATAAATCCTCGGCTAAGAGCACTTTGTGTGCAGGTAAAATATCCAAAGCTTCGTCAAGAAGGATCTGCGCACTCTTTTCATCATCCTGAAATTTAAAAAAAATTTGTCTACATTTTTGTAATATTAATAAATAGTTATAATTAATACAAATATGTAAACTTGAACATATGCAGATTCTGATACATCTACTTTAAAGCAATCTTTCACAATATAAAAAATATCACAACAAATGGTAAAATATTATCTTTAATTTTGTTTTTAATTTTTTTAAATTTCCTTTTAAGAAAATGTTTATACTGATCAATTTTAATTTGCTACAGAATTTCAAATATTCATTTCTTTTACTCAGGATTTTTTTTTGCTCTCTACAACTCTTAAATTATGGCATAATAGCCTAATAATTTCAATCCACCTGCCTATTTATGTTTCCAATAGTTGGTGTGGCTCCAAGACAAATGAAAACCCCCTAAAAATCCTCATACCTTCTGATTGTGACACAGATGTGATAATAATATTAACGAACACCCAACTACTCTACATTAGAGGCCGACCGAATTTCGGCTTCCGTTTCGGCGCCGAAAGTGGCCATTTTATCACTTTCGGCCAAGTTTCTGTTTCGGCCAAAACTAGAAAGTTAACTTTCGGCTTAATTTCGGTTTCGGCCGAAGGAGAAAAATTAACTTTCGGTTTTTCTTCGGTTTCGGCCGAAATTGTCTTAGACTTTCGGCCATCCGGCCGAAAGTTACTCAGGTTTTCGGTCATTTAATACTAAGCGAAAGCGATATTTTACAACAAACTAAGCGACATTTAAGAACAAATTAAGCGATCTTTAAGATTAAACTAAGCGATATTTTAGAACAATCTAAGCGATCTTTATGAACAAACTCACCGATCTTTAGCAACAAACTAAACGATCTTTAACAACAAACTAAATGATCTTTAACAACAAACTAAGCTTTCTTTAAGAACAAATTAAGCGATCTTTAAGATTAAACTAAGCGATATTTTAGAACAATCTAAGCGATCTTTATGAACAAACTCACCGATCTTTAACAACAAACTAACCGATCAATAACAACCAATTAAACGATCTTTAACAACAAACTAAGCGATCTTTAACAACAAACTAAGCGATCTTTAAGAACCAATTAAGTGATCTTTTAGAACCACATTTTTTAGAGACCCGGTTTCAAAAAAATAATATTTTGCATTAATTTCCCCTCCTCCTCCCCCCCTCCCCCCCCCAATTTCTGCCAAATTTTCTCCTACCATACAAATTTGAAAAAAAATTGTAAAGCAATTTAAATTAGATTTATATTAAAATGGTAAAATCCAAAGTATTCATTAGATCAAGGGTCTCAAACTCAAATCATCAGGGGGGGCGGCGCAGGAGGTAGTGTCTGAATGAGAGTGGGCCGCATCAAGTAATCCACACAAAAAGCGATTACAACTGTTACAATCTAGTCAACCTTTATAAATAAAAAAAAAATCATTAAGGGTTCTCAAGAACTAGGATTCACTTTCATCCACCTACTCACTGTTGCCAGAGAGCTGGCATACAAAAATATATAGAGACATTAAAAAAAAAAAAAATCAGAATTAGATTAGTGGGTGAGATTCGACTGAAACTGTCGCGGAGAGTCACGTTATATATTATTATGAGAATGGGGGAAACGGGCCGGCACATTTACACTAAACTTTTCTGTCATGTAGCCGGCCGCAAAATATCGTCTTGCGAGTCACAAATGGCTCACTGGCCGCGAGTTCGAGAACCCTAAATTAGATTTTTATTTATTAATATTTACGATTATCTCATTTTTATAAAAAGAATGTAAATATTTATATTTTCCCACATCATTTTCGATGTAAGCAGAATGTATGCGGGAACGAATTTCAAAATATCTTAATATTTCATTTTCGGTTTCGGACGAAATTCATTTTTAAACTTTCGGCCTTTTTTCGGTTTCGGCCGAAATCAGAAAATCACTTTCGGTCGGTCTCTACTCTACATATCAACGAAAAGAAAGCTAGGAAAGTGGAAGCTAAGCCAACCAAGATATAAACTTAAGAGGCATGAACTGTGCTATCTTGACACAATAAAGTTACTCACACTAAGCTTTGCAGATACAGGTTTATATCTGGAACTAACATGATTTAAAATCAGCAGTTTAACATCCAGGCTTTTGGCTAAGCTTGCTGTCATTTCTGTGGATCAGAAATGGTTCATAACTTCAAATAACTTTAGCCAATTTGCAATATTGCGTGGCCATCAATTTCGTGTAAATGTTTTAATGTGCCGAGATGCATCTGACTTGCGGCAGAATGCAATAATACCATACATTATTTTTTCTTACTTGCCATATTTCAAAGTTTAAATAACAGCTTTATTTTTTGCAGAAAAAAGCCCTCTTTTTATAAAAATATGTTATATTTAATCTGAATGATATAACTGGTGCCAACATGCTGTTGCAACACATGTTGTTTTCAAATTCCAGTTGTGTGCTCAGAGGAAGGCAAAGAATACATTTTTCTTTATTTTACAGGATCAAACCTGATTTTTTAAAGGATATATAATAGCTATAAAAATTCCCAATTCTTTTATTCTAGCATATTCGTACTGCCCCCATGTGACAAGGGTTGTACTTAAAAATCACCATTTTCCATACCTGGGGTAGAATGACCATTTTGTACACATTGATCACGTAAAGAGTTTTCTAACGTAGCTTCATGTACAAGGACTGTCGCACCATTTGCCAGTTTGTGCAGCTGGCTGGAATCTGATGAGTCTCCTGAAATAACAATTGTTCTGCCGGGTATGGAGTCCCCAACAACATCTGAAGGCAAGATCTGGTCAAATATTAGAGGGGGAAAAAAAAGGTAGTTGTGGTTTCACAAAAAAATGTAAGTTCATTAATTTTAAATTGATGTTCTCAAAATTTTGATTTAGAAGAATAAGAAAGGTAAGAAACTAGCATTTTTAAAAACAAAAAGCTGAAAGAAAACACAGCAGACTTGGTAAAATTAGCCTACTGCAGTTATGCATTATATGGCTTGTGACAATAATTTTCTAAATAATTTTATTAATTGTAGAGCTGTTTGCCCTTACAGCACATGCTCATCCACTTGATAATCGTTAAACATATAATGAAACAAATTATGAAAAACATAAGGTCAATCAACTTGTTCTCTTAAGTCTTCAGCTATGAATAGCTACAAAGGGAAAAGGTTCCCAGAGTGACAACAACATGCAAAAACACTGCAGCAGCATTAGTGCAACTAGGGCATTAATGAGAGACAAACAACTCTTGTAAACAAAACAATATGGGTTCAGCTTTAATAATGACTATACAGAGAACAAATGTAAACTTTTTGGAAAATGCCTTCATCAATACAAAAAAAAACAACCCATTGATATAAATAAGTATACATTTATTTTACATAATACAAACAAAAATTCCCCATGTCTCCTATCTAAAAATAAAATAATAAGAGTTGGCGCGAGTTATGGATTTCCCAAAACATTTACATTTTTACACAAATTTTTTGTATCTCATTAATCTATTTGAAAGCTTTATCCCAGTCCCACAATCTTATAAACAGGGCATTAACATGATTTGAATAGTTGTAAACTTCAGATACTTCATCAGTGACAACATTTAAGCAGGCATTACATTTTCCCATTACATCAAGCACAGTCTACTTAGTGGCAACTTCAAATAATTATCTATTAAATACACAGTATTAGAGGCATTTAGGTGTACTCAAATTTAGAACTTTCAAGATGCTGTCTTCGTTAATTTACTCACAGTGGTTCCACTCTCAGTGACAACTGTCTCCCCTGCCTTCAACCTTGCATACAGAGGACCAGGGGACACTCCAAGTGATTTTAATTTCTGTGCGTCTAGCCTTTAAAGGAAATTGAATCAACAAGTAAGCATTTATTAGTTGAAAGAGAGCAATTTGTAACTGCAATTTGTTTTTTAGGAGTTCTCTCTATCAACTTCAAGAATTTGAAATTGAACAGATAAAAGAAAAGTGTTGTTTATTTTTTCAAGGTATTGTTTAAAGCAAAATGTCTTGAACCTTTATATCTTATTAAAATGTAAGTTATTAATTTCATGTTACATTTAGTGATATTTTAAAAACATAAAATTTATATTTTTCGGCTATAATCTTGCAAGGTAAGGGTGAATATTTAAGAAGCAATTTATTAGAAAAGTGTAACACCTTACTTGCCAGTCTTCCCCGACTCTTTAATAATGAATGAAAAACTAGGAACCCTGTGCTTTACCCAAACTGCTTTCACACTGAGTTTGGAATCAGAATATCTGAATTAAAAAAGATTTAATTACAAGACAAAATTTGGGAAAGTTAGATTGGAGAAAAGGGGGTGAGGTTATAAAGAATGATAAAATGACTATAAATACTAACATATATTCATAATGTATTAATCTATGGTTATTGTTGTACCATGTGCACTGCATTCATATCTTTACCACGTGCCCTATGCTCATCAATGTACTATAGGAATTGTTTTCATCTTTGTATCATGTCGTCTATGCTCATCACTGTACTATAAAAACCTGCTTTATCTTTGAACCACATGCCTAATGTTCATCACTGTGGCATGTGTACAGTAAAAAAAAATTTTTTTTTGAAAATGCTACATAACTAGTTAACCTCTTGTTATCTCAACCATGTGTGACATAATAAAATATAACTCTATACTTGGGTAATGGCCATAAATAGACTGCACCCCATTCTATCTCTAAACTGAAGTCAGTACAAAATCACAGACCAAAAAAAATCAGCACACAATGATTAAAAAGATTTCATGATTTCAATCACTTACAAATGCCACAGTTGATTCTCATCAGGGATGATAATGCTGCCAGGACACTCTTTGGGATGAAATGGGGCTGTCATGTCGTTTTGTAATGGCCATTCCTATAGACGTACAATTGCAAGCTTAAATATTTCTTTACATAAAATCAACAAAGTATTTTGATTGAATTGATTGAATTTGACCCTAATTCTAATAAGATTTAAGTCAAATTATTTGGTTGTTCAGAGACACCAAAAAATAGAAAAAAGGCTTTTAATTGAGATTCTATATTTTTTTATTTGTATTTGATGTAAAAATCTTTAAAAAACTGAACATTGCTAAGGAATAAAAATGCTATTTTAGTAAAAAAAATTGTGTAAATGTCGGACTTTGCATATATTTTTTTCACATCTTTAATTTTAAATGAAATGTATTTAAGATCATTTGTTTGATAATATTTCTCAGAAAATGAATCTATAATGAATATGAAGATAAAAAGTTGGGCACATAAAGACACATTAACAAATGAACCCTAAAACAAATCAATCTCTGAATAAGATATAATAATTAAAGCACTGCATTCAAGCCTAGTAAATGAAATTGCAAAACAAGGTATGTGTAAGCTTGAATTAGAGAACAGGACAAAAAGATTAGGACATTTCGGCTTAGAGCCTTCTTCAGCACACAAGATAAATGACAAATGAAGATATCACAAAGAAATTGCAAGAATATTTGTAGGCCTCCTCAAAGTAAACTGATAGATAAACTGAATACGCAGTCTTTCTCAAACTAATATTCCAAGGAATCCAAAATTTATGCTATGGGTTATGAAAGAAATACTGTAATACATCGGTTATGTGGAATCCTGTTTTTTTTGTATGATCAATGTCTGGATTATGAAGGCTGTCTGTAGTGATGAAAATTAGTTTAGAAAAGAGAATAAGCATACATAAATAATGTTAGACAATAATTCTATGTTTGGGTTTTCTCACTCAAGAATATAATTATTTAAAGGATTTTGCAAGAGTTAACATTTTAAAAAATGCTACTCTTAGCTTTATAAAGACTGTCTCACCTCTATGTTATCTGGCAACTGAAATGGTAGGGGCTGAAGCTCATGAATAACAAACTGAAAGCATATGTCTGATCGAGAGTGACATAAGGCTGTGTTTAAATAATGCCGTAGACCAAGAGGCCCATATATCTCTACAGGAGCATCTCGTTGATTGTTCTGACTTATTGTGCATAAAAGCCCTGGAAGTCCAAACAACTGAGAAGAAAACAAATTACCTATTTAGGAAATCTAATAACACATTTTAAACTGTATGATCAGATGTATGGTTTTCATCTACATTTTGTATGGATATTAAAAAATGAGTACATCTCATATTCTAAAACCATAAACTTTATTTAGTTCAGACATTTTTAACTGCTCTGTACATAAAATTTGATAAAAAAGAATACAAAAAAACTTGTACTAGTTTTTAATTTGGGGAAAGAAAAAAATAATGTGATTATTATCTATAAAGAATGTAAAGATATTAAAAGTTATATGGCAGCTATAACATCTACACTTATATAAAGTGTAGTTGCTATTTTGTGTTAAATATTAACCCTTTTTGTAAATGTGCGTTATTACTTTTTCAATACCTTTTTAACATGTGAAATACATTTTAAATAAAAGCATATTAGCAGCAATCAATGAGTACAGAGCAGGGTCATGAAGCAGACTAATTGGCTGAGCATGGTTAAAGAAATCTTTTTTTTTTGTTAGCTTCAGCCCACCTCCTCAGAAATGAAAATTAAAAAAAGATAATATGGAGTATAGGTGATCAATCATCCCAGGCAAAAATGCTCTCTTTAGTATACATGTTAAATTTAAATAAAATTAGGAATGTGTGTGCAATACTCTATTACTGCTATCCTATCTTGCCCCCTCCACCCCAGCCCTTTTTTTTTCAATGGTCAGTGCTTACAAATGAAACAGACACCAAGAGGAATTACACTATATTTCTGAACTGTCAGTATTAAACTTATAAACGAAACAAATAAAATTACAGCAGAAAATAGTGATGTCAAAATAACAAAATAGTTGCATAGATTTCCAGGATTAGCTTTAAAAATGAATATACATATGATGTGCTTCTTGGTTTTTGTTTGGATTTTAATTTTCCATAAAAAATTGTCTTTTTTTTTTCCTTTCTTTTTTGAAAATTGCTGAAACAAAAAAAATTAAAGTTTTTACCTAGATATTTTTAAAATTAATTTTTTAACTTTCGGACTTTGGAACAATAAGAATGTTTGCCATCTCTGCGCAATTAAACTCTGCTCCAGAGCTCCTAACTACAGCTCCGATTCACGCTCCATATTTTAGTAAGTCTCTTACTCGTCCCTGGCTTTTTTAGTACACTTATTTTCATATAAAAACATGGTATTTCATCAAATGAACAAAATTTAGAGTCATAATTGGCAAATGCATTAATTACGGAATATCTTTGAAGTACAGATTATTTTACGCTGAAGGTATGAAACTTACATGATCTCCATGCAGGTGTGTTATAAAAATTTTATTAATTTTCCCAGGCTTTAGTAAACTTTTCATTAGCTGTATTTGCGAGCCTTCCCCACAATCAAACAACCAAATACCTTCATCTGTTGAGAGATAAAATAAGTCAAACTTTTACACCAAAAAAAAATTGTTGCTTTCATTACTTTAAATTTAAAGTTTAATTAGTTGTAACTTGTTACGATGACAGAGAAGTAAAATAATTTTATTTTCTGGACACCTTTTAGGAAATGTACACAAGTTATCAGGTGAAATTTTTTTTTATAATTTGGCCGATATAATTAATTTTTAACAAGCAGGCCTAATAAAAGAACATGATAGAGGCTTTGCATGACTGCCTTTACGTGAAGATAGTTAAGTTACCCTTAAAATTCAAAAGGAAATAATTAGGCACAAGTAAAATCAAAGATATACTTGACTTTCTCTTCTATATTTTGAGGGCTCACAATTAATATATTGATCATTCTGGCTCCTATTTATGTAGACAATGTAGATGCACCAGGCTTTTAGAAATATTCCGTTATAAAATAATTGTAAACGTAATGCTACTTGCAACTCACCATGCCTAAGAGCTGTACATGACACACACCTAATTAGAGTGGGCACAGCTGAAGCTGTTCCTAAAAAAGTAAGCTCTAAAACATCCATGGCTTTCTAAACACACCACAGCCAATATCTTTTTTCGAGTATCTGTAAATGTAAATGAGACACATTTCATTACATTTTACATACATGTCATAGTATGATACATGATATATGACTAAAATGATGGGGTACTACTACTTTTAGAACCAGGCCTACATTAATGCCAATCAATAATCAGTAGGCCTGTAACTGTAGTTACTAGAGTTAGAGTATGCTAGGACTAGGACTAGGTCTAAGTCTAGGTTATTAACTTGTTTTTTTTTTTTTTTAAGGCTAAAGACTCAAGACTTGACTTAAGACTATGTAAACGTAGCAGGTTAAGCACTAACTAAAGACAAATAAATGTAAGAATATTTGTAGGCCTACTGAAAGTAAACTGATATATAATTAGTTAATGTTAAAGCACTGGCACTGGTAATACTGTGGTTATAGTTATTTATTATTTATAGGATAGTGTCTTAATCTTACTATTCTTACACTCACAAACTGTCAACAAACTGAATATTTCATTCTTAAGTTAAAAAATAAATAGAATAGTTTAGTATAGCCTAGTCTAGTAATAGTATCGATTAGCAAGTTACACAATTATTAATTAAATTAACGAAGTGGCTATTATTTGGAACTGCAGAAGAGTGAGAGGTTGGGTTTATTGAAAAATATTTAAACGGTTATTATTTATAGTTATAGACATTATTCATTATAGTATAGTTATAGTATTAGTCAGTTGTAAGACAAAATTTGGTATCAAATGAAAGATAATTGTGAATAGAATATATGTTTGTAAACTTACTACTTACTTCTTCAGTTTAACTAAAATTTAAAAATGCCTAAATTTAAAAATGAAAAGCCTACAAATAAGTTGTTACATCGCGTATTCAATACATTGCAACGCATATTGCAACGTCCCTTATGCATTCCTATTTTTAAAAAAAAAATGTATTAAAAAAACGCGAAAAGAAACGAATCAGCATTAAATTACCTTAAATGACATTCGAACAGTTAAATCTTTAATTACACTAATATATTAATGTCACAAATAATTTTGCAAATACACAGCCGCAGACATTTAAAGGGATAAATATACAGTTTTTAGGCTCAATTATTAAATAGAGAAAAATAATAAAGTCAACTGTCTCTCCAAATTAGTATTAACTTAATAACAGTGAGTGAGTGTGTAAATGTGAAGAGATGATTATGCTGTAAAATTAAAATGTTAAATTAAATTTTCGCTCCTTTATACTCGTAATAAGGACTTTAACTTTAGGATGTGCTTACAAAAATGAGATATGGTACAAAAATATTTTGAAGTAAAACTAAATGAGAACTCTCAACGTTTGTTATATCATCTTGCTCATTTTGGTCGATAAAATTGGGAGAAATTCAACACTAAAGAGGATATCGTACACTCTACATACAAGTAAACATCATAGTCATAAAATAGACACTACTAGCTTTATCATGTGCATAAGATATGGAGCAAGGCTGTTTGCAAGGATTCTTAACGTTTTTGCAGTACCGCATCCCCTATTGATTTCAAAACATTTCCCGCACCACCATTTCAATTTCAAAACATATTGCCGGTACTCTTACCAAATATTTTCGGCCAAATTTTCAAACACTTAATAAGGGTTAACATTCTTCACCGTATTCATAAAATCATTCGATAACAAAAATTATTGTCTGTAGGCCTATCAAAGATTTGAGAAATCGTGACATCATTATTTATTGTGTTAACCATTGACTTCGGCACATCTTGTTTTCATGTCCATCAAATGACTATTCAGATATTTAAGAATATCGGATCTTAGGTAATCAGCTTTCTCGCCTTCAAATTGAAACAGTTCCATTCTATTGTTTCAACTTCCAGTTTATCAGCTCTTAATCCAAGTGTCACAGGGTCGAAGTACTATCCACAGGTTCACCTGTCGTAAGAAATTAAGGAAAGTAAGAAGACTAGGTATGGCGTCTGTTATCACACTGGGCCGGGGTGGGGAGGGGGGCGGAGAGGATGTATGAATTCGAGTACTTATACAGTTGTCTCTGACTAACGTTGACATGCCTTGAGGCGTTAGTTGATTTAGGCGTCATGGCAGGACGTAATCACTATCTGGGTGGACATTGATTACTGGATGGCGTCGTGGTTAGAAGTTTGAGGAGGAACGAGGGGGTATATATAGCGACACCGAATTTTGTAGCTTCACTGACCACTACAGCCCGCGCTTGCGAGACTTGTCTTGCGAGTGTTTAGACATAGACCTACCTTGTACCAGTCCCACCATAGTATCCCCATTGAGAGGTAAGTGTATGTACGGTGTCTGAATGTAGAAGCTTTATGGTAGTGCGTGTGGCTAATATTTACGTTATGTCGACGTTTAGCACGTTGGAAGACCATGGTGAGTAGTTAGCTTGGGCTTGGTGTATATCTCATTGTGGAGGGGATTTCTTCATATATTTCAGGAGCAGTCACCCTTTATTATTATTGATACTAGTGCAGTGGAACCTCTCATAACGAGACCTATCATAAGAGTAATTCGCATAACGAGCAAAAAAAAGTTGAAGAAGTTGCTCCCTTAACGAGCGATATTTCGCATAACGAGTTACGCAGAAAGGGGAAAGTCCCTTTTCACGACATTCATTTGTGAGCCGGGGCTTCCGTGCCGAGGAATTAGTCCAGCGGTTCTCAATCTGTGGATCGTGACCCCTTTGGGGGTAGCGCGGCTCTTTCCCAGGGGTCGCCTTAGACTATCTGAAAACACATATTCTTACAGCTATGAAGTAGCAACGAAAATAATTAGGTTGCTGGGGAGTCACCAAGACTCGAGAAACTGTATTAAAGGTTCGCGGCACAAGGAAGGTTGAGAACCATTGCTTTAGTCTGTGTTTATCACTCGGTCTGTTAGCGTATTGTTTTCGTGAGTGATCACCAGTTTTCACAAATTTTGTATTCAGACAGTATTGGTAATTTTTTTTTTATGTGCAAAGTGTAATAACCTATGCTAAAATGTCATCGAAAAAAAAAACCACAAGAAGACAATCATAAAAGAGAAAAAATAACTGTTGAAATGAAACGTAAAATCATTGAAATGCGAGAACAAGGTGTGAGCGGGGCTATTGGTGCTACAAATTTATTCCATGATATAATGCTGTGACACATTTTCATCAAATTTTGAAGCGTCGGCAAAGACATATGTCTTTTAGACAGTTTTCTAGTTAAAAAGGATTAATTATTTTCACAAATTCATATTTTTATTTACGTTTTTTTGTTTCAAATCTAAATTGTATTCAAAGCTGTTACACTCCTTAAAAATTCATAAGTAATTTTATTTGAATAAATGTTATTCAATTTTTTTGAAAAATTAGTATTTGTTCAGCATGGAACGCATTATCGTATTTTACATTGATTTGTATGGGAAAAACTGTTTCGTTTAACGAGTGTTTCGCTTAACGAGTAAGATTCTTGAACGAATTAAACTCATTATGAGAGGTTCCACTGTATTAAAAATCATTACAAGCACGTGGCTGTGTGACGGTGTGTGTACAGATTTCAATGCAGAGCGACGACGAGGCGTAAGAAAGTAGCAGCGACAATCCTTGACTATAGGCAGGCCCGGTTTAACCACTAGACGAACTAGGCGACCGCCTAGGGTGGCAAATTTATGGGGCGACAGTGTGCGACTATGAGCTACGTAAAAAAATATAAATATAACAAAATTGCCGCCCTTTAGTAATAAGTGGATTGACTATTTTTTTAGTAAAGTGATGCCGTCATTAAAACATTGAATTAAATTGGATAGTTTTTTTACACTAATCTTTGCTGCTTTATTAAAACGAATGAAACGAATTGAAAAGTATAAATTTAATCAATAATTTACTTACTTACGTTACGGGCAAATACCGCCACTACCGGTGAAATGAAATGACGTCAATAATGAAAATAAAATAAATAATTTGAATTTGATTATCGTCGACAGGCTACTTAAATACCTTAGTAACCTTAGGTAGATTCTTCTTCTTCTTTTTTACCGTTTAAATTCCTATGTTTCAACGCTCGGCATGGGTAGGACATACTTGGACAAATGAGGGCACTAACTCTGACGGGTGTTGCAACTCAATGGAGTTTTGGAGCGATTTGTTTTGACGGCCGGATGCCATTCCCCGACGCCAGCCTCACGCAGAGAATCCTGGTTACCCTATTTAAACCCGGGCACATGGGCTGAGCCTCTGAGCTCTGTGTAAGCAGGGGCGTAAGACATTTAGTTTGACTTGTGCAAAACGTTATATTTAAAATCATTTGATTTAGATATTTAAAGTTGTATAATATATAAATTGCAATTATTTTGTTTACAAAAATGAATTAAAAATATGGCAAAATAGTAAACAATAATACAATTTTATTTTGCAGTTTCCGTCGTTATTTCAATCCCCATGGCGCACAGTATCGTAAACAGCGGCCTGAAAATGAAAAATGCGTGAAAAAACAAGGAGACTCGTTGTTAAAGTATCTATGCACACCGCACAGAGACGAAGATGGTCCAAGGGAGTTAAACAATCAAGCCGAAGCAGACAAGGAAGCCGTGGAATCCGAGGAGATGACAGTATCCGAAGAGTTTGAAGCACAAAATGAAATGCACGGTACGCACCAAGAAACAAAATCTGAAGTGCATAAAATCAATAATTTAACTGGTTTATGTGTTAACTATGGCTATCCTGTTACTTGGACCGAATTTGATGATCATATGCGACAAATTTTGATAAAACATGGACCAGAAAAAGTTGAGCAGTTTGATTTTCATAAAGACAGTAATCAAAGGAAATTCTCAAAAATTCATTACAACCGCAGGCTTGTCAATGGAGATGAAATTCGCAGACATTGGCTGCAGTATTCTGTAAGTAACGACTCTGTTTATTGTTTCTGCTGCAAGCTATTTACCAACACAACACGTGCGTCCTCTCTTTCTGATAAAGGTTCACATGATTGGAAAAACAAGTTCGCAATTCTATCACGACATGAGAAAAGCAGTGAACGTCTGGCGAATGTTCAGTCATGGGAGGAACTTGAGCTGCGATGCGACACATGAAAACAATGGATGCCGAACATTTGCGTCTCATTTAAAAAAGAAGATCAGTATTGGCAGCAAATCTTGAAACGGCTGATTGCTTTAGTTAGAGTTCTTGGTATGCACAATATTACTTTTCGTAGAACACATGAGAAACTGAAGACTTCTGATAACGGGAACTTCCTGAAATTTGTGGAATTTCTAGCTTTGTTTGACCCAGTTATGGATGAGCATCTTCGAAAGATTAGGGACAATCAGACACATGTACATTATCTAGGCAAAGACATACAGAATGAACTTATTCAGCTTTTATCCAGTGCAATCAAAAAAAAAAATTCTAGCATCTGCTCGGGGTGTTAAGTACTTTTCAATAATTTTAGATTGCACACCAGATGCTGGTCATGTTGAACAGATGACTATGATCATTCGCTCTGTGGATGTGATTTCAAATCCAGAAAATGAGATTGCAGCAGAAGCAGCATCTATAAAGGAACATTTCTTGGGTTTTATGCATCTAAAGGAGACAACTGGTACCGGTATGACTGAAACTATTCTATGTCAGTTAGAAGAGATGTCTTTATCTATCGAAAATGTATGCGGTCAAGGATCTGACAATATGACAATATAATCTGCAATATGAAGAGAAAAGACAATGGTAACCAACGAAACAAATTTGATGTCGAATCCCCTCCCCAAGTATTGTTTGTTCCTTGCTGTGCACATAACTTGAATTCGGCTGTTAATGATGCTGCAAAATGTTGCTTTGAAGCAACATTCTTCTTTGATCTAGTCCAACGTGTTTATGTTTTCTTTTCTGCATCAACTCGTCGCTGGGAAGTTTTAAATCGACATGCTGCTAATATCATCGTGAAACACGATGGGAAAGTCGAATTGATGCTTTGAAACATCTTCGTTATCAGCTTAGTGATGTCTACGATTCTCTGGCAGAGATTGTGGATGACACAAATTTAACAGGAGCATCTGGTAATAAATCACGAACAGATGCACGAGGTATTGCAGAAGCAATTTCTAGTTTTAAGTTTGTCGTTTCTCTGGTTGTGTGGTATGGCGTGTTGTTTGAGATCAAAATGACTCTATAGTAAACAACTTCGGGCAAAAGAATTAGATATAAATGGCGCCATCAATCATCTGGATGAAACAAAGAAGTTTCTCGTGCACCGTAGAAATGACACGGAGTTTGATAAAACACTGGGAAGTGCAGCTGAAATTGCAGTCAATTTAGAGATACCAGCACTTTTCAAACCAGAACCAACCCGTATCAGAAGCAACAATTTGCATACGAAGGAGATGACAACGAAACTATTCAGGATCCAAAAGACAACTTCAAAGTAAACTTTTACTTCTCTGTTCTTGACACAGCAATACAATCGGTTCAAGACAGTTCAAGAAAGATTCACTCTGATGCAACAAATTATTTCGGTGTGTGGTTTCCTCCATGATGTTCACAGTTTGCAGAATAAAACTAGCAATAAAGTTATGGAACATTGCTTGAATCTTGAGAAAGCTTTGCAACATGAAGACTCCAAAGATATTGATGCAGTTGATTTAAGCAGTGAACTGAAAGCCATTTCAAGACGAGTTGCAAGGTGTACATCGCCACAGGATGTACTAAACTGTTATTCAAAAATAATCTAACAGATAGTGTCCCCAACACTGTAATAGCTCTGCTAATCCTCTTGACATTTCCAGTTTCTGTGGCTAGTGGTGAGCGAAGCTTCTCGAAGCTCAAAATCATAAAAACATATCTGCGAATATCCATGCTACAAGAAATACTTGTTGGACTACCTACTCTGTCAATTGAACATGAAATTGCTAGAGACATTGAACTGATGGAACTCGTTTCTACATTTGCTGAAGCAAAAGCGCGAAAAATAAATTTTAGAAATTACATAATATACCATTATACATATATAGACTCTATTAAATGTAAATGCGAATTGAAACAAACGACAGCGCAGTATTCATTTGTAAAAGTTAATATTAATTAAATAATTAGTTGCCTTGGGCGCGGGGGGGGGGGGCGCATTGCGACAGGTTCGCCTAGGGTGCCGGCCCTGACCATAAGATATACCCTTAAATAGTTGAGAGGCGAAAGTCATACAAGGCTCCAGTATAGAGAGGTAAGGTAAATGTGAATTGAAACCAACGACAGCGGAGTATTCATTTGTAAAAGTTAATATTAATTGAATAAGTAGTTGCCTTGGGGGGGGGGGGGGGGGGCGCATTGCGACAGGTTCGCCTAGGGTGCCGGCCCTGACCATAAGATATACCCTTAAATAGTTGAGAGGCGAAAGTCATACAAGGCTCCAGTATAGAGAGGCGTAGGATCTTGCTTGAGTCATAAGTCTAATTGCCTCTATTTTAATTTATTGTACGCTGCATATTATTATATGTTCTTTGAATAATTATATTTATATGACAGCCGTCCATATTTCATAGTATATCTTCTAGGATAGTTCTTAATCATCATATTTCATGCACATCTCATAGTATATTTGTCGTACATCCCATTTCATATTGCTTTAGGTTAAAGACTTCTTTTATTTATTGCTTTATTATTGTGTTTTCTTGGGCACAATGGACACCAAGTTCTGTCCAAATTTATTTTACAATGTAAAATACCACCCGGAACTATCAATAAACACGTTCTGTTACGGCGCGCATTCAGCAACTGTAGCGTTTTCAGCAACTGTAGCGCATTCAGAAACTGTAGCGTTTTCAGCAACTGTATCGTTTTCAGCAACTGTAGCGTTTTCAGCAACTGTAGCGCATTCAGCAACTGTAGCGTTTTCAGCAACTGTAGCGTTTTCAGCAACTGTAGCGTTTTCAGCAACTGTAGCGCATTCAGCAATTGTAGCGCATTCAGCAGCTGTAGCGCATTCAGCTTTCTGGTTACCGTTTACAACAAAGAAGAATTATATATATTTACAAAAAAATAAAAATAGAGTTTAGAACATATCATTAATGAAGGAATAGAATACTGAATTATCATTTTTAGATTCAAATATTTATTAATGCTCACGAACTTATGTCAGTGTATAAAACGTGTTTATTTTTCACTCTTTGGAATATTCACAAGCCCGTAGCCATCCATGCAGTCACGCTTGTCTACAGGATATTACATTTAATCCGTTCTAGTCCACAACAGCTTTCATCAGTCTGGACGTCCAAGGATTTCGGCACTTGTCAACGTATTCACAGGATTCTCTTCTTCAATTTCAACACGTGCAGCCCGCGCTTACTGTCCCAGAACTACTGAAATACGACGTTTGGTAGTTAAATTTAATATGTAGCACAACTAGTTTAGAAAATAAGAAGAGGTTGTGTGGGGAACTAGCACCTTTAAAATGTGGAGTGCGCCACTATTAACTATGTTCCAAACAGTCAGCCTGTTGTAGCATTGTCTTTACAATTAAGGGCAACCGCTCCCTTCCCTTTACCATGGTTATCAGCAAATAAACTTTAAACACAATGTTATTAATACATTTCAACAAAAAAAAATTGTGGTATCATCCCCCCATTCCCCCCCCTTGGGCTTGGGGGGGGGGGGGAGTTGTACTGCAATATCGGGAGCTCCCTTTAAGGTATTCCATTTTGAGTCTCTGCCCTTGCGTGTCTCTAGATTCTATTGGTTTTTTCAACTCCACCCCACAACGAAAGATTTTTTCAACTTCACCCCACAACGAAAGATTTTTTCAACTTCATCCCCGAAACGAAAGATTTAATCATTGAGAAGAGAAACCAGAGTCATATGGAATTTAAAATTACTTAACATACCCCATTCAAGGTCTCAGTAGTAGGGACGATTTTAGCCTTTATCTTTATAGCTCAATTATATATATATATATATATATATATATATATATATGAATCAATCTTTTATTTTATTAAGAAAACTGGTCACGCCTTGTGAATATATTACTTGAAAAATGTAAACGTTAATTTCATACGGGCAATCGGTACAACCATACAACCACGGCGTTTATATATATATATATATTTAATGGAAAGAAATAGATTTGTGTTTTTTGTTCAGGAAGCCTGAAAATTGTAAGAAATAATATCCTATCAATACTGTCAGAACCTCAGTTTGCACATTTATACAGGATCAGCGTCGAGGTTATTCCTGTTTACTGTTTGTTTAAGACTCTAAGAAAAAAATAATAGTTATGCTAGAGTTCATATTAAAAGTCGCTTTAAATTAATGTTTATTGCCAGTCCACAAAGTCTACAAAAACACTAATATAAATATTAAATAAATTATGCACTTACCTGTTGATTCTGATGCATCTAAAAAACAGATTGAAAAGTTCATTTGATTAATTCTTGTTGAAATACTCAAATGAATAGTTGCGAATTTCCTCAGGTCACGAAAACTCATGTTGTTAAGATGACAAGCACACAAATAAATACATTTTTGTGCTTGCGTACATTTATGAAGGACAAGGAGGATTTTATCATTATGCAAGAAAACAACTGTTACTTTCCACATATTTTGTTGAAATCAAAATAACGTCGTCAGAGTTAAATTATTTTTTTTTTGGGGGGGGGGATTTTTTTTTTCAAAGCCGGAGGCTTGATCAAACAATTTTAATCACGGATCTGCGGTCAAAAAATGGTAATAACTAACTAAGCTGAAGTTTTACATGTGTGTTGGCGTGTGCGTGTTGGCGTGTGTGTGTGGGCGTGTGCGTGCGTGGGTGCGTGCGTGTGGGCGTGTGCGTGTGGGCGTGTGCGTGTTGGCGTGTGCGTGTCTGTCAGTGGACATGTAGATAACAATTTACAAATTAAAAAATAGCTAGAAGAAATTAAATTATACATATTTTCATGGCAACTTTGAGGTAAAAGCAATTTTTTGGCTATTTATAACTTATTTTTAAATCGTCCGCATTTTTTTGCGTGATTTCTGGGTGTGTGGAAAATCATCGGAAGGTTAATTGACCCACTACCCGTTTTCCCATTGAGCTGAAACTTGGTGCAGAGACTCGTTGCCAATGACAACACATTCGATCATTTTTTTTCAGTCACACTCCGCGCCTCCCCCCCCCCCCCATACGTTTTTCCTATTTTTCATTTGGGCCGGAATGTTAATGATCTGTCCCACTACCCGTTTTCCCCTTGAGCTGAAACTTGGTGCAGAGACTCGTTGCCAATGACAACACATTCGATCATTTTTTTTCAGTCACACTCCGCGCCTCCCCCCCCCCCCATACGTTTTTCCTATTTTTCATTTGGGCCGGAATGTTAATGATCTGTTCAATGGGTTCGTGTTTTGGTGTGAAGTTAAACTGAGCGGCTTTTTGCTATGTGCTTTGTATTTGAGAAATACTTTGGGTTTAAACGATATCTTTCGTCTATGCGGTTTAACATGAACTAGTTTTAATAAAAAAACTATTCTCATACCAAAAATCAGCTGCTACAATCGCATAAATGATAATTCACTTAAAAGTACGTAAAAACTACACACAAAAAAATGAATATCATGGATTTATACTAAAAAGTTCGTTTTTAGGTGTTGTTTAGCTCATCTTGAGATGTGGACCTTTGACGTACATTGGGATAAAACTACGAAATATAATATAAAGTTATGAGTCTTTTCGTACAGTGTTTCATCATTCACGTGACATTAATGTGGGTGCTCCATAGCGAATCTATCCAGGCCTCATCCATGATGATGCAGATTAACTGATGATTATTCCTAGCCACCCCACCACCCCCACACCTATTTTTTTTAAAACCTCCCCAAAACTCGGTTCTGTGGTATGTGTATGCTGAAATCAATATGAATGAAAGTAGTCATTTAAGATCTTTTTTTATTTAAAAAAAATTCGCAAACAAAATATGTCTGAAGCGAGGTACTGAACGTAATTTTAACATCATATACTCAAACTAAATTATTAGTTACTTGGCAGCTACTGAAATATTTCATTCACTGTAAGGGACCGAGCTATTGCTCTGTAATGGCCCCGGCAAGTATAGAACAGGCCTGCCTAATCTGCTGGGCAGTCCCTTACAACAGGCTCTTGACGTGATTGGCTGGGAGTAACCCAGTCACACCAGTCGCTAATGTTGGGCACGCGGCTAGAAGGTGCTCTACTGCCTCCGGCGCCTGTCCACAATGACGGCAGGCCGTGTTCCGCAGTGGGTTTCAATCTACTCAGATAGCTCCTCGTGGGGAAATGCTCTGTCCTCATCTGTGTGATGAGGCTCTGCTAGTAGCGTTTAAGACTCCACCATTGATCGCCCTTTGTGGCTTTTTTTTTTTTTTTGGCATGCTCCGGGAAAATTTTCGGGCAGTGGTACCTTGTTCCCATTCTTTCCTTTAAGAGATCCTTGATCCAGGCTTTGGCCCCCAGTTGGGTCATCGGTCTGTTAGGTTGAGGCTGGGAAGAGCCTTGTCTCGCAAGCCAGTCAGCTCTGACGTGTGGGGGGGATCCCCACGTGTCCTGGGATCCATTGACGGGTCACTGTCCCTCCGTGAGACCGTATGTCTCGTACGAGCTCCACGATCGCCTGTACCATCTTAGTGTCCAGAGAGCACCGCTTCACAATTTCAAGACCACATTGTGAGTCGGTGAACACTACGACGGTTGGAAATGTTTTGCGTTTGGCTAGCCGACGGCGCACTTGTTTCAGGCCCATAAGAACAGCTTCAACTTCTGGTTCTGCTGCAGAACTGTTCATGCCGCTTGGACCTGAAATCTTCTCTGTTGGAGGTACCCCCTTCGGATACTGTATGAGCGCGCCGTAGCCCGCCCGCTTTTCGCCAGCAAGATAGGAGCAGTCTGTAAAGACTGATACCATATCGTAACTATAAGCCTTAATCGTCTCTAGTGTTGCCCCCTTTTGCTCACTTTGGGGGCTCGACTTGTTAACCGCCGTTTTTGACAGGGTCAGACGTACATCAGGTGGTTCGCCGCTATCCTGTGATGATCTCTCCTGGATCAGGCGTACTTTTTCCCTGTTTCCTGGTAAAGGGTGTTTTTTCTCAAGTGAATCAACCGCATCCATAAATGAGGGTCTTTTAAGCCTTGTCCTCTTTACCCAGCGGTCTTGGAGTTGGAAACAGGGTTCCGTTCGTTCCATCCGACGGTATCGCTCTACGGTCGTTAGGATAACTTTGTCCCCCTTGATGTGTAGTGGCTCTATGTCTGAGATAATTTCCACTGCAGCCGTGGGTGTAGTACGTAACGCCCCACATATGAATCTGAGAGCTAGATTCTGTATGCGGTCCAGTCCCTCTAGAGCCGTACGGCTCGCAAAGGTCTGTACCGGCAGGCTGTAGTCCATGGCACCTCTTACGCTCCCAAGGTAAAGAGTTTTCAGGAATTTTGCGTCAGCCCCTCAGGTGGTGCTGTCAAGTTTTTTGATAAGGCTGAGTTTTGACGTGTCTCGAGCGCCGAGTTCCCGTACATGGTTGTGAAGTTGGAGTTTCTGGTCCAACTTGACCCCCAAGTACGTGGGTGACTTGTCCCATTTGAGCATTTTCCCGCAGATTTGGAGATCGATTTTCTCCTTCAGAGCATTCTTTCTGTTAGTAAAAAGCGAATACACGGTCTTTTCCGCATTCACCACCAATCTCCATTTCTGAGCGTAATCCTGTATCTTGGTGAGATCACTCTGCAGCCGGTTCTGCAGTTGCTTGATGGATTTGCCAGAGCTCCAAATCGCTAAATCATCCACGAACATTGTGCTATTTGTTACCAACTGTTTCCCACCATATCCAGTGGCAAGATTCTACGTCAAGATGACCAGGGATGGGTACGGTTGCAGGAATTGCATTTTATGCGCCTTACGGGACTCCAACTCCGGGTTTGAATTCAGAGTTTCCTTCTCTTAGATGAGGTGCCGTCCAAGGTTAACAAGTCTCATCCATCCGGGGTGATGGCGGTATAATAACACACAAATGGAAGGAATCTCAGTGTGTAGGCGCTCCAGTAAAGCAAGGGAGATAGTTAAAAATGATTATTGGAAATTGGCTTCCGCGCAAGAAAATTCGAACTTTTAATTCATTTGAATTGTTTTGTGGTTTCATTCAGGATCAGAATTTATGCTGTTATCAACGTATTTCTCCTCCTAAATACAACTACAATATAGATCTACTTTTAGGCTGAAGAAGCCATCTTGTTCGGAAACAGCCGGAAGTCTCTGTACTCAGCTCTCAACTGTGGTTCCAAGAAGCTGTAACATGCGACCACAACCCAGACAACGATTCCAGGTTGAGGGTAGCCGAAAGGGAGAGAACTTTCGGAAAGAAAGGGCTTGTCCCCCATAGCATGTAAAGACTGAATCCGTCAAAATGTGCGCAAGAACCACTACTTGGTCAACGGACAAAAGGCGGAGACAGCACAGTGGTGTGAATCGCTGAGAGCATGGCCAGACACGTAGAACGCCATGGTCATTCACTGTATGGGTGACTGGGTGGCCGAATGGTCTAAACTGAGAAAAGGTCAATGCCAGCCAAAGCCGGTCAAGCAAAAAAAAAAAAAAGTTTATGTTGGCTTTGATTACTCCAGGACAACAAGCACATTTTGTACGTCTCGGCAAATCCCTTCAACTTACAACAGACAATAACACATAACGCTAATGTCAATTAAATTGTACATTATATATATATATATAGCTGGCCTAAAAAGGGTGGGACATCTAGTAGCAAAGGGCTATTTAATATAAGTGAATTAACATGATGTCTTCTTATTTACATTGGCATGCCGAGTATTACACTAACCACAAAACAAGTTTAATCTGTCTTTCCCCCAACCCACGCCTCAGGCCCCCTGCTCCTCAACAGATTGAAAACTATTACAGGTATGGTAATACCCATTGTTAATGAAGTATCACTGACATAAGACTACGCTTTTATGTCATGTTGTCAACATTGTGGGACGGTGCATAGCCATTTTAAAAAAAAAACTTTCTATGTAACACGATTATTTCGATGTAGTCCGATTATTTCTATATAACAAGATTATTTTTATTTAATAATATTATTTCTATATAGCACGATTATTTCTGTATAATACGATTATTTCTACATAGCACGATTATTTCTGTATAACACGATTATTTCTATATACCACGATTATTTCTGTATAACACGATTATTTGTACATAACTCAACTGGATAATGTCTATATGTTTTGATTATTTCTATATAACACGATAATTTCTTTATAACTAGATTATTTCTATATAATTTTTAATTTATTTGCACGCTGAATGAATTAGAAGTCTTATTTCGGCACGCTGAATGAATTAGAGGTCTTATTAGGCACACCTGATGAATGAGAATTCTTACTTTCGCACGCCGAATACATTTAAAAGTCTTACTTCGCACGACAAATGAATTAGAAGTTTTACTTTGGCACGTTCAATGAATTAGAAGTTTTACTTTGGCACGTTCAATGAATTAGAAGTTTTACTTTGGCACGTTCAATGAATTAGAAGTTTACTTTGGCACATTCAATGAATTAGAAGTCTACATTGGCACGCCGAATGAACGAGAAGTCTTACTTCGGCACGATGATACCAACATTTTCCAGACACGCTATTTAGGCTACTTACCATAAGCCTCTGAAAGATAACCTGAAAGCACAAAATATAAAATAATGAAACTAGATTTTAAATAAGTATTTTAAAGTGAATTCTTTTGTTCTTCAATAAGCCATAGGAGCTATAAGATTCAAACAAGCCAAAAGTTCGACATAAGATTCAGACATATTAATACTGCGACATACGATTCAGACACATTTTTATACTGCAATATAAGATTCAGTCACATTTATACTGCGACATAAGATTCAGACACATTTATACTGCGACATAAGATTCAGTCACATTTATACTGCGACATAAGATTCAGACACATTTATACTGCGACATAAGATTCAGACACATTTATACTGCGACAAAAGATTCAGTCACATTTATACTGCGACATAAGATTTAGACACATTTATACTGCGACATAAGAGTCAGACACATTTTTATACTGCGACATAAGATTCAGACACATTTATACTGCGACATAAGATTCAGACACATTTATACTGCGACATAAGATTCAGACACATTTATACTGCGACATAAGATTCAGACTGCTCTGAGTCATGATACAGTTAGGACTGAAAGGACGTATAGATTAATACATGATTAATAATCCCTAGGGCCAGATTAAGGACTATGCATGACCAAGCACTTACACTATTTTTGTGCCCCTTCCTCCAACACACATACACACACATTAGGCCTATATCTAACTCAAATTTAAACATTTATTATCGATAAGTAGAAATGGTAATTTAAACTTAACTAAAAAGTCAAAGAAATACACACTTCCCATAGAGTTAAAAAATATATCTGACATCTCTTGGCATCTCTAAATTTTTCTGTGAAATTAAAAACAGATATGATGTCGAGCTGTTTTAAAAACATAACATGCGCCATAGGTACACTTGTACCCTCATTTTATTTGTATCAAAATGGTCAGCGTATGCCGACATGCTGTGCAAATAGTAATAAAACAGGTTAATCGAACTTTCGGATAATCGGCATTTGGAAAATCGAAGTTCTACTGTACTATTTTATAAAACTGAACCTAAATAATGTGCAGGTACTGAATATTGAACAGAAAGTATGGCTACACAGACAATTTTCATACAAAATATATGAAGGTTCAGTTGCACCAATGCCACCTGTAAGGGTTGTAAAATAATGCCACCTGTAAAATTTGTAAAATTATGCCACCTATAAAGGTTGTAAAACTATGCCCCCCCCCCTGACAACAGACACAATATGATGTGGCTAATAAGGCAATCAAAGGGGACTGCTGAGACAATGCAATTGGACCGCAACCTATAATAAAGAGGATGTACATCACCAATTAAGTAACCATCAATCAAGAATTTAACGAAACTAATTACAACATTAAAAAAAATACAACTTTCAACGTACCATCTACTTGTGAACCGTGGTCTGAAAAAATAAAGAAATTGAAACAGGCATTTAACTGACTAATAATGCAATCAAATGGGACTTCTGAGACAATGTAATTGGACCGCAACCTATATTAAAGAGTAATTAATTAAGTAACCATCAATCAAGAATTTAACGAAACTAATTAAAACATTTTTAAAAAAAACAACGTTAAACGTACCATCTACTTGTGAACCGTGGTCTGAAAAAATAAAGAAATTTAAACAGGCATTTAACTGACTAATAATGCAATCAAAGGGGACTGCTGAGACAATGTAATTGGACCGCAACCTATAATAAAGAGGATGTACATAAGGGTGACCAAACGTCCCGTAAAAACGGGATTGTCCCGTTTTTTCACGATCGTACCTGTTGTCACGAAAAAGTCTCTCGGGACGCCTAAATGTCCATCTTTTTTAAACCAAATACATTTTCTAATCGCTAAAACTTCCTAATTTATAATATAACTTTCAAATAATATTTTGGCCAGCTGTGTAGCCAGTGCCAATAGTGATGTGGGCTCGCGTGATGGCTGCACCGTTCCCTCTCCACCACAGTGTCCCTGCCATAGATGTAATATGTAAATGTATAGCGAAAGACACGAGATTTATAGCCGCAGGGGGTGGGAAGGGAGGATGTAACTGTGCAGAAAACAATTTTGATTCCACTAACGCTACGTGTAATGTGTTACTCTTATGTGTGATCCCTGCCGGCCTGTTCGTGTCAGAGTGACAGGTGTTTGTTTTGGGTGTTGAACTTTATTCTTTAATTTTATATTATCTTCTCATTAGAACAATAATTATGCCCATGCGTCAATGTAAGTTAATGGAGGAGTATTACAAAGAGTGGAACTATATTAAAAAGGGACGCTATGAAAGTGAAGTCGAGTGCACAGTTTGCAATAATGTGTTTAGTCCTGGTCATGGTGGATGTTCAGACATAATACAACACATCAGTGAAACATAGGAAAAGACTGAGTGCCCCAAGTCGATTTCTAGGTTAGATTTCATAGTTAAAATGAGCATATTTCAATAAACAGTTCCCGGCCGAGGCCCCCTGATCTCTCTTTAACTGTAGGGTATTCGCCCCCCCCCCCATCCTCAAAAACAACAACAACAATTAATTTCATTACTAAAACAACCGTCCTTGAAAGCGTCCCGTTTTTTCCAAATCATGATTTGGTCACCCTGATGTACATCATCAAATAAATAAGCACCATCAATAATTAAACGAAACTAATTAACATATTTAACAAATAAAACAACGTCCAACGTACCATCTACCTGTGAACCGTGTTCTGAAAAAGTAAAGAAATTGAAACATGCTTTTATGTACATTAGAAATTTAAAAAATAGCAGTTACACAAACAAGAAAATTCGATTTCAAATTTCACTTTGTACATCTTATGTGGAATAATGCTTACTTTGAATCTGTTTATTTACCAATTGTTTACTTACCGTATGTGGAGGCCTCGTCATGAACTGAAAGTGGCAAAGAATTTTAAAATAAACATGTGTATTTTGGTGTTTAGGAGTTGAGCTCTTAAAATAAATAAATGAAGGCAAATTTTCTTTTTAAACCATTCGTACGGCAGCGCGTTTTCGCCCCATAATGATACAGCCATTTAGAATACAGCTTTTCACTGCTTAAAAGACGCTTTGATACATTAGACGCTTTGATACATTAGACGCTTTGATACATTAGACGCTTTGATTTATTAGACGCTTTGATGCATTAGACGATGTGATGCATTAGACTATTTGATACATTAGACGCTTTGATACATTAGACGCTTTGATACATTAGACGCTGTGACGCATTAGATGATTTTATGCATTAGATGCTTTGATACATTAGACGCTTTGATTAATTACACGCTTTGATGCATTAGACGCTGCGATGCATTAGACTATTTGATGCATTAGACGCTTTGATGCATTAGACGCTTTGATACATTAGACGCTGTGATGCATTAGATGATTTTATGCATTAGATGCTTTGATACATTAGACGCTTTGATTTATTACACGCTTTGATGCATTAGACGCTGTGATGCATTAGACTATTTGATACATTAGACGCTTTGATACATTAGACGCTTTGATACATTAGACGCTTTGATGCATTAGACGCTTTGATACATTAGACGCTTTGATACTTAAGACGCTTTGATTTATTAGACGCTTTGATACATTAGACACGTTGGTGCATTAGACGCTGTGATGCATTAGACTATTTGATACATTAGACGCTTTGATACATCAGACGCTGTGATGCATTAGACGCTTTGATACATTAGACGCTGTGATGCATTAGACGCTTTGATGCATTATACGCTTTGATACATTAGACGCTGTGATGCATTAGACGCTTTGATACATTAGACGCTGTGATGCATTAGACGCTTTGATACATTAGACGCTGTGATGCATTAGATGATTTTATGCATTAGATGCTTTGATACATTAGACGCTTTGATTTATTACACGCTTTGATGCATTAGACGCTGTGATGCATTAGACTATGTGATACATTAGACGCTTTGATACATTAGACGCTTTGATACATTAGACGCTTTGATGCATTAGACGCTTTGATACATTAGACGCTTTGATACTTTAGACGCTTTGATTTATTAGACGCTTTGATACATTAGACACGTTGGTGCATTAGACGCTGTGATGCATTAGACGCTTTGATACATTAGACGCTGTGATGCATTAGACGCTTTGATGCATTATACGCTTTGATACATTAGACGCTTTGATGCATTAGACTATTTGATACATTAGACGCTGTGATGCATTAGACGCTTTGATACTTTAGAAGCTTTGATACATTAGACGCTTTGACGCATTAGAAGCTTTGATACATTAGACGCTGTGATGCATTAAACGCTTTGATACTTTAGACGCTGTGATGCATTAGACGCTTTGATACTTTAGACGCTTTGATACATTATACGCTTTGACACATTAGACGCTTTGATACCTTAGACGATTTGATACATTAGACGCTTTGATACATTAGATGGTTTGATACATTAGACGCTTTGATACATTAGATGATTTGATACATTAGACGCTTTGATGCATTAGAGGCTTTGTTGCATTAGACTATTTGATACCTTAGACGATTTGATACATTAGACGGTTTTATACAATAGACGCTTTGATACATTAGACGATTTGATACATTAGATGATTTGATACATTAGACGCTTTGATACATTAGACGCTTTGATACCTTAGACGATTTGATGCATTAGACGCTTTCCATTTCAAATCGTATTGTCCCTACTAGATACTAGATAAATAGTTTATCTCATAACGATTTTGATTTTATTTTGAAAAAAAAACAACTATCCTGACCTTATTTTAGCTTAAATGGCCAGGAAATTGATGTTGTTCCTAAAAAGACTTTAACACTACACCCCGAACTAAAACACCTTTCACCTTTCTTTAGTTTATAGGACGCAGGATGGTGTTTGGGAAGAGTACTTTGCAGGGGAACATTCGTATTCTAAGCCACCAATCACCGTAATGGTTTAAAATCTCAGCAATAGTTTTACATTTTTTAACGCCTGTTCACACTTTCACACTGGCATTTGAAGAACTGTAGATGCTACAATAGGTCTTAGATTATAGAGTTTAGTTACGATAAAATCTCCTTAAATTTTCATCTGATATAAGAGGGGGATGATAAAAACAAGTTGTTCGTTCAAACTGATAATAAAACATGAGATCATACAAATAGTATTCATCATGCGAAAACCACACAAATAATTTTTTAATGAAAAAGTCGCTCCTATGTTTAGACATTAATCCATGTCGAGTTAAACAATAAACGTTACAATACATCAAAATGCAAGGAGAAGAACCTGGCTTACCGGAAGGCTTAACACTCTTTGTTTCGGGATCTAGAAAAAAAAACCACCAAAGAATTGATTTATTTTAGTGTAGTGTTAGAGTTTTGTAGTTATATTTTTATGAATATTAATGATTGTTTTCGCTCATTAATGTTTATTTTTAGATCATTTCAATTGTTTTTTTCATTAAATAAATATTTATAAAAAACGTGGAGCAGTAGATAGGATACTGAAGGACAGTATTTGGACTACACATGAAGAACAATGTCTGTATAAAATCTTAAATAAACTGTTTATATCGCACCTTAAGAACACTGTTTAGACAACATCTGAACGATACTGTTTAGATCAGACTGAAGGACACTGTTTAGATCACACCTGAAAGACACTGTCTAGATCACACCTGTAGGACACTGTTTAGATCACACCTGCAGGACACTGTTTAGATCACACCTGAAGGACATTGTTAAGATCACACCTTGAGGAAACTGTTTAGATCACACCTTGAGGAAACTGTTTAGATCACACCTGCAGGACACTGTTTAGATCACACCTGCTGTACACTGTTTAGATCACACCTGAGTGACTGTTTAGATCACACCTGAATAACACCGTTTAGATCACATCCGCAGGACGTTGTTTATAGATCACACCTGAATGACACTGTCTAGATAACACCTGAAGGACACTGTTTAGATCACACCTGCAGGACGTTGTTTAGATCACACCTGAAGGACACACCAGCAGTTTGTGGATCACTCAAAGATGACTAAACATTGTTTCCTCAGGAATAGGCATTAGAAATGAATTTCTCATTTTTTACATTGTTCACACAAATAAACGGATCTATATTCTGAAAGTTAACTCGCATGTCCAATAAAATCAATTTGCACAATCATATAATAATAAGACAATAATAATGAGATAAGATACAGAAATAATGAGACACAACAAGTATATGACTAGTTATAATTACGTTTATTCAAAATTTAGTTAAAAAATGTGTCTCTTCTATGCAATCAGCAAGCCATTAGAAAGACACCAAGATGACGCAACTTCCGGAGATGGGACATCGAAACATCGAGTGAGAGGTGGGACATTGAAAAAGCGTGTGAGAGACGTGACATGGACATAGCGAGCGATAGATGTGACATAGACGTAACGAGTGAGAGATGTGACATCCACAAAACAAGTGCACATTTATTTATTACCCCAAAATTATAAATGCATTCGATTAACCGAATTCTTACCTTTTTCTGTTAAACTATTCCCAGTACTGGGCAACAGTGCTGTTAATTAAAAACAACAACAAGGTCATTTTCGAAGGTAGCCTTCCAATCTTCTTATGCTTATAAATAGATAGTATGAGTAGGTTTAGTCAGCTAGTGTTTAACCCAAAAAAATCATTCATTGTAAACGACGGTTGGTATATTAATGAGGAAATAATGAGGTAGTGGGCTTTTAGTGATTAGTTAGGCTATGGTGTTTGTAGGCTATTAACTTATTCTACAGTGCAACAATTTGGAAGCCTAATAAACTTCAGTTTTACCCGCTGGTGTATGAACTCATCGTCTGACACGAAACACCGATTAAATGGACCGATCAAGAAAACTTACCATATGGAAATAACTAAACATCCCTCACTTGAAGAGCTATTTGAATAAAAATGCTGTTTTACAATTTAAAACAATTTGCACGATGCAGCCCACCCCCATCATCGCAGATAACTAAGATCAGCTCAATCAGGGCGAATTGTTTCTCTTAAAAGTGAGGATCGAAATAGATAAAAATTATTATGTTCCCCAGTCTGTACGATTTTACCAGGGCGCCCCCCCCCCCCAAATCCTTTAACCAAATCTCAATTATCACTAATTATATCTTTATTGTCACTAGAGGAGTTCATTTATTGCTGATTCCCACGCTCGAGAAATACTTAGGATGAATCGTGTTGTAATTGTTATAATTGTAACATTTTGTCTTTGTTTAAATAATATGTATATGCTGAAAATGAACATGTCCAACGTAATAAAAAAATATTTCAATCAATTTGGATCAATGAAAAATCTTATCTTAGCTATAATAGATTAAGAATATGAAATAAATGAGCAGGGTTTCTTTCAGCTATATCTCCGGGGGGGGGGGGGGGGGGGGGGGGGCCCCCCCCCGGGGGGGGTGAGGGGTGCCCTCCCCCCGGGGAAAGCCAATTGCCCCTTCCGGTGCAAAAATATTTCCGACAATAAATTAACTGGAACTGCTTGCACTACCCCCCCTCCCCCCGAAAATTTGAAGTCTCCCCCCCCCCTCCCCTGGGGAAAATTTCTGAAAGAAACACTGTATATTAGTTTCTCTTTAGTCTAGGATGATAGTTCAATCGAAATATCTTTGTCAAATGGCCTAATTGCATGCGTGGTAAAACACGTCGTGACATTAGCTGTAAAAAAAAACAACATTTCCTTGTGCATTGTTGATGACAAGTGCAAACATTTATTGTAAGAGTTTGACTTTTAATTTAAAATTTATACTTTTGATGTAGATCTATACAAAAAGAAATAGAAAAAAATATTTGTAATGAAATCATGACTGAAATTACTCCCATTACACTGCATATGTTGGAAATAACTTTAACATTACTTTTTACTTTGAATATCAATATTAATTGTCAAACTTTCAGTTCAGTGTCGTCCATGCCTATATATGTCGTCAGTGTTGGTTAATGCCGTCCATGTTGGTAAAGTCGTCAATGTTGGTTAATGTCGTCAATGTTGTTAAATGTCATCCACGTTGGTTGATGTCGTCATTGCTGGCTTATGTCGTAAATGCTGCTTAATGTCTCAATGCTGGTAAATTTTGTCACTGCTGGTAAATGTCATAACGCTGGTAAATCCATCAATGCTGTTGAATGTCATCAATGCTTGTTGATGTCGTTAATTCTGGTTTAGTTTATTAATTCCTGTAAATTGTTGTCAATGCTGGTAAATTTCGCCACTGCTGGTAAATATCATAATTCCGGTTGGTAAATGTGGTCAATTCTGTTAAATGTCATCAATGCTTGTTAATGTCGTGAATTCTGGTTTATATTATTAATTCCTGTAAATTGCTGTCAATGCTGGTTAATATCGACAGTGCTGGTAAATGGAATGTACTAATTCCTTATATTTGCTTTTCTTAAAATGTATCTGAATGTATCTAGAAACTATCCTTGCGGATCATCAACCCTTGAACATGTTTTGGAATGCAAGTATTTTATTTAAACATTAAACTTATAATTCGAGGACACCTCATGTGCAACAAAAAAGTAACTCTTGTTATTGTTGTACATACATTTATTGTGAAGGTTTAAGATACTATTGTTACTGTCGTACATACTATTGTTATTGGTGTACATACCTGCTTTCTTGAAATTGTACGTTTTCTTTTTGTCTAAAATAAAAGAAAATTTTAAAGGTTTAAAAAAAAATATCCGATAAAAATTAAGGCAAACGTCCAGGTAAGTATCTCCTCTGCAAGAATCAAAGAAAGTCAAGTTTTGAGTGTTAGCACTACGGCCAGTCTCCTAGTTTGTTACACAAAACCTTGCTCGCCACACACTGAGTGTGCGATGATAACTCCATGTAAAACTATACCATTGATGCTATTTAAAGGATTGCACTTGCCACTTGCCTTAGAAAGATCCTGAACATAAAAAGGTCCACCAACAAAAAAAAATAATAATAATAATTTCACCAACAAAGACTTGCATGAAAGTAAATACCGACAACTTATGGCTGAAGACATCATAAGAGACAGATGGAGCCGGATAAGGCCCACTCTTCGTAACCCTCCCCCCCCCCCCCCCATAACATCACCAGACAATACACAACATGAAATCCAATAATTCAATGCAAACTGTATACTTAAATATGCATTTATAAAATAACGACCGCATCACCATGTGCACTTACACAGAAATATCACGACGCCTACCAAGACGACCAAGAACGCGACGGGCAGCAGACCAATCAGAAGAAGGTTATGTACTTTGAATGATGATTGGGCTGTGAGAAATTTCAAATGGAAACTATTTTAGGTTTAAGAATGAATAATTGGAATTGCTTTTTTCCCCCATGCTGTAAACAGACACACGAACATACAAATACACTAAACACGCTCACAAATACATGCAAAAACACACACACGCTTACACATGGTAAGAATGAACAAAGCAAAACAAAATTATTCCCATTTGTTAATCATAAATATTTTAAGATTTAGTTAGCATTCGATAAATAGTTAGAAAAATTGTGATTCAAGTATTTAAAACATGTCAAAATGAAAGAACAAGTATTTAAATAATAATTGTAAAGCTCATAAAAATATTAAAAAATTAAATTTTTTTTTTAAAAAGCAACCGAATGCAAATGTTCCAGACTCACGTGTTTTTTTGGGTCTTTTCCAATAGGAAGCTATAATAATTGGTAACACAAATTCTATATATTATCGAGATTATATAACACACTATGGCTTTCTATTGTCATGCAGCACACTTTTTGCCCGTGCGTGAACTTTTTTTGACCCCCGCATTAGACTCCTAGCAGACGGTAACGTTTGTTGTGGGCGTGTTTAAATCTCTTTGATGTATCTTGTTTACTACCGGCTTCCACAATTAAACTCGCGTTAGTAGGTCTACTGTTATCTTGTCGAAGGTTCTCGATTGTATTAGAAAAGTAGGGGCGTTTCTAGACGCGTCGGTAGACCTACATATATACGAGATTGATAGGCACAGAGAGAGACGGAGATTGAAAGATATTTTAACTTTACGAGACGTATATTATTCTTTGTGTGCTCATGTGTTTATTTCGCATTCTTCATTCATCATTATTGATTGGCACATTGTACTAATTGTGTACAGGTACAAGATCTTCCGATATTCTGTAAGTGGATGATTTGTAATTATATTTGTTTTGTTTGTAATGTTATTATTACTAAATTAAATCTTATTAATTGTAATTGGTACTGTTTTGGGTGTCGCATTTTTGCATTTGTATTTCTCTATGGTATCGTCCTTTGTTGTGCACTGTTTAAACGAGCCATAAATTTAAATAGGAGATTAATTTCTCACAACAGAAGCCAGTGCATAACACTATTTTTACAGCATATTTGTTAACTCTTACGTCTGTCACCCATATGCCTCATTTTCATATGTTTTTTTCTGCTTCCATTATTTCTCTCTCCGTTCAACTTCTCTAAGGCTGATGCTAGGCGTCTAGTTTCTCTCAATATAAAATATATCAGCGTTATTCATCTATCTGTCATGCTCCTTTTCTCTGCCACCTTATCTCACATTGAAAGACATTTATCTTTTATATACATCGCCACTCAGTCATTATTTTTTTCTATATCCATATTGGAATCACGGCTTTGTGGATTTATTGCCTTAATTAAGAAGCCTATTTATCCGATGTGTACGTACCTTTATTACACAATGTACGCACCTTTATTACACAATGTACGTACCTTTATTACACAGTGTACGTACCTTTATTACACAATGTACGCACCTTTATTACACAATGTACGAACCTTTATTACACAGTGTACGCACCTTTATTACACAGTGTACGCACCTTTACCACAAATTATACGCACCGTTATGACAGGTTTTACAAGGCTTCACAACACCTGAAATGTATAACAGCCTTTCATCAATTAGTTTAACCATATCCATCATAAGTTTAACAGTTAACCCATGGCGATTCTAAAAGTAAAAAGTTAATAGTTAACCCATGCCAGTCTTACAGTAAACACTTAATAGTTAACCCATTCCAGTCTTGCAGTAAACACTTAATAGTTAACCCATGCCAGTATTACAGTAAACACTTAATAGTTAACCCATGCAAGTCTTAAAGTAAACACTTAATAGTTAACCCATGCCAGTCTTACAGTAAACACATTAATAATATGACTCGCCGTAATGAACTAGACTGCCTCCGATTAATTGAGAAGAAAAACAAAATTAAGCACAAGTGTTACTATTTCAAATGTATTAACCATTGCTGCGAGGGTGTGTGGCCATGTTCCCTTGCAAATATGAACTCAATAAGTACATTTCAGTTATTTCACCTTATATATAAATTAGTGTATGTAATGAGAGCTGGTGCTAAGACAGTTATGTGACCATCCCTGCCACCCAACTCCAAAAAATATTAAATTAGGGCTTTACAATCTTTGTATCCAGTCACCTGGCAATATCTGTCGTCATGCGGGTTCTAATGAAGGACACATTTGAAGGACACATTTGAAGGACACATTTGAAGAACACATTTGAAGGACACATTTGAGGGACACATTTGAAGGACACATTGGAAGGTGCGTTCAAGGATGTGATCATGTGAGCCAAAGCCCCCGTGAACTGTGTCAGCTAAGTCCAGTTTTGCATGTCCTTGGTGGGCCATCGCCCGGCCTCGCTACGTGTAAATCAAGCATATCCACCTTTTCACCCTAAAAAAAAAAATTAAAAAATACGAAGCACAAAACACGACTCACCAAAGAAAGAGCACGTGAACTGCTTCTCTCTCTTACACATGTCCTTGTAGTTAAATGTGTAGATGCTCTGGCCTTCCTCGATGCTGCTCTTGGCGATGACACACTGAGTCTTGGAGCTCTTGAGGAGGAACGAGTCTTTGTAGATGGCCATCTGCTGGATGTGTTTGAATTCCGGAGCGCAGAAGGTCAGCACGTAGTAGGAGTAGGCCGGGAAGATTTGCTCGCACTTAGGTAGCCGCAGGATGTCGTCGTCATCATCGATATTCAAGGTAAGTTTGACTGGCGTTTTTTGGGAGACTGAAATTGTCACTGGTATTTGAGGTAGCTGCAATTGAGGTGGCTGCAATTGGTGTTTGGGAGACTGTGATTGTCCTTGACGCTCAAGGTAGCTGTAATTGGTTCTCCATGTTTTAACTCATAAATATGTGAGGCCATTGTCATTGATGTTATACGGCTGCCAGAGCTGCTATCATTAATGCCGTGGTAAAGCTAGCTTAGCTTTCAGGTGTGATTTAATAGTGAGTATGATTTATCATTAGCTTATAAGGTTTATGTAATTGATGAGGTAAGACTTAAAACTATTTTGTTTAGTATCTTACCAAAAAAAAAAAACACGTGATATATTAACAATAACAAGTTAGTTCTCTAAATGTTCAATACTCGAGCTTGATCGAGTGCTGATTTTTTTTAAGCCAGATCTGGCTACTCTGAGAAAATATGCGATGGGTCCTAGAGTCACGAATAAAGATTTAAAAAAAAAAGTGATCGTCTAATTTTCTACAACATGTGTACGAAGTCTGCGACCCGGCGATGTTGTGACAGTGTACGAAGTCTGCGACCCGGCGATGTTGTGACAGTGTACGAAGTCTGCGACCCGGCGATGTTGTGACAGTGTACGAAGTCTGCGACCCGGTGATGTTGTGACAGTGTACGAAGTCTGCGACCCGGCGATGTTGTGACAGTGTACGAAGTCTGCGACCCGGCGATGTTGTGACAGTGTACAAAGTCTGCGACACGGGGATGTTGTGACAGTGTCCGAAATCTGCGACCCGGCGATGTTGTGACAGTGTATCGTCTTCGCCCGTTGTTTGTGTCTAGAAATACTTCACTTAAGATAATGAAAGAGAAGATACTGTAGTTTATTTTCTAACAAAGACTTAGGAAACAACAGTCGCAGTAAAACAAAATGGGCAATACCTTCCTGTACCCGGCTATTGAGTAGACTTATGGTCGCCCACATTCCAGAAGTGAAAGTGACTAATGTCTCTGGCTGAGGGTGGGCAGTACCCCCCCCCCCTGTTTTAGCTTGGGTGTCTGCCTTTTTCATTGCCTCTAACGTCTACGTGGCTTGGTATCCATTGAAACCTTACTCACCATTGCTGCAAGGCTCAACAGCAGCTGCCAAGTCCAAAATTGTTATGACACAAAGGGAGACAAATCTGCTGGGCCATAAATGACTTGTCAGTGCTCCAGATCGGTATGGCAACAGTACCATGAAAGGCAAATCAACTTCTCCTATCAAGGTCGCTTGGTTGATGTAATTAATCTCCTACTCTGTATAATGAACATATAAGTAGTGTATCTCAATCTTACTTAAATATTGTGACTTAAATGATGAAATGTTTTAAATAATGACTGCTATAACATAGACGACTCTTATGAAAGGTTAGTTAAGAATATTGAAATAGATAACGTTAACAAATGATGCCATTCATCGCTGGTAACTTTGTTAAAAAGTAAAGGTAACTTTATCGTAGTTAAAAAAATTTGTTGACGAATAACAGTAGTTTTTTTTAATAGGTATTAGTTATATACGGAATAGGATGTATAGTTTAGCAGCATTATTGATTTTATGCCTTAAAAAACTGACAAATAGAAATCCTTACTATAGAAGCAAAGTCCTAATCCTGCTCATAACCATCTAGAAGAGCCCTGTTCTTAACCATTACGATAGTAGCAAATCCCTGCTGCTACCCATTACGATAGTAGAAAATCACTGCTATTACACATTACCACACTGGAATAGCCCAGTTCCTTCCATTTACTACAGCCCTGTTATAACAATTACCACAGTAGCACATCCCTTTTCCTATTCATTACCCAAATATAGTACAGCACTGTTCCTACCTGTTGCTTCTATACAGGGCCCTTTTTCCTACCCACTAACATACAAGAACAGCCCTGTTCATACCCATTTTCCTAAAAGACCACATCACTATTCCTACCCGCTACTTTAACAACACAACCCTGTTTTTACATATTACCGCGATAGCACATCCCTATTCCTATCCGACTCTTGACCAAATAAGCAGAAATTATGAACCTTATTCTTTTTAGTTTGCTACCGACGAAAACCTACCTACCAATTATAAAATTTTTAAAGACATGCACCTACCTATTTCTAATTGTTTGGACATTCCAAACACTAAAGAACAATTTAAAATCAATAATAGCCAAATAAAATATTTTAAAAAATCTACAGCTTTTCATTGTTTTTTTGTTTCTATTCACGTAAAATAGTATTGATGGAATGAATCTTAAAAAAAAATGTTCCACTGAAATAATTTGTTTGGTCAATTTTTCATTTTAAGTCCATTATGAAATGGGGAAAGAATGCTTTTACCACCTTTGCAGCTGTAAAGTGAATCTGAATTTAAGAAGAAAAATTTTTAAAAAAATTTCTCCTCTTCTAAAATGCACTAACAGGAAGAGGTACCAGAAGTTGTGGAGGTGCGGACAATTCCGAAATCTGGTGCGCAGCAAGATATAATGTGCACTTTTCAATTCCTCTGTGACATTGCGGCTCTGATAATAATAAGAATTATACAAGTGTGTGTTTTTAGGTTTTAAATAAAATAACTTTGTAATGTAGATATCAGCCTCAATTCCTACTTACGATTGTGTAAAATTAGAGTTAGGCGGAAGAGAAATGGGCGGAGAATGAAAAATCGCCCCCACACTGTTTTGTCAATAAATTTTATATGATCTAAGCCTGTATATTTAAGATAAAATAGTATTCTTTTAATGATCGAATAGAATGTTAATGTTTGTTTCGATTGTAAATATTAATTTATTTTCAACATACTGATGGACGTTCTTCTTGGGATAACAATTTCAAAGTAGAGTCATCTTGACGTAAGACATTGACAATATTTCTGACGCGCAAACAATTGTTTTAAAAAAGTAGCCATGACGTATCATGACATTCCTAATGACCAGGTTGACTTTTTGAGTGATAATTAAGTTTTTTTTTGTTCAGCCGGTTAAGAACCACGGTAAATTTGACACATTTGGGGACAAATGAATTTCGTTTTTGGTTTTACTTTAAAGGGACAAGTGCGCGCTGATCGAACAGATCTTAATTATATTTGATGAAGTGGATTGGGCGCGTCCAGTTATTTTGTTTTTAGTTTTAAAAATGGCTTTTACCTTAAATTATTCTTCAGGTAGTAATATTTGTGTGTGTGTGAGTGTGTGTGTGTATGTGTGTGTGTGATATTCCTCAATTTCTTGACAAGTCTATTTAATCGTATTTATTGACAAGCTAAGAATTTATTTCCGCAACAGCATATACTTATAAACTATAAAGGTCTTTGTCCTCAGTGTGACGTCTAACAATACTTAGTTTAACATTTATTCGGGGATGACGATGGTGATTCTCAACATAATTCTTGACCTGTGTCAAATTATGTGGCCGTGTCACTGAATCTAAATCTAATGGCAATAATCCAGGAGACACTCTCGTGTCACCCTGATCTACTGGCACCATTTTCTGGCAGTAGTATGCTTTGTGAAGGCATCTTTAGATTGGTTTTAAGGTTATCAGCTAAGCAACACACTAAAATGAGTTCATTTGAAATTGCATCTTTCCTTTTTTTATGTCAACCTGTCTATGAGGTTGCTACTCGGCTCAGACGGCAATGCTCAACGAAGCTACCTTTAAAATAGGAAATGGATCCATGGAAATGTATCCATGATTTGTTCTTTTTTTTTGTTGTTGTTGTTTTTCTTATGACGTGATTTAAATTTTAGCACATTAAAAAAAGTTAAATACGATTTAAAAAAAAAAATATTATACATATAAATATTGCTTCCGGTGTGCCTGATTCCTTTTCAAAACGGCCATTCTCACATCTCCGAATGTTTGCTATTATTAGTAGAGAGTGAAAAAAAAAAGAAAAAAAGTCTGTCATGCCGTTAGCGTCATGCGTTTGAACTCAGGTAAAGATTTGTTTAGATTTATTTATTGGGAGGTGACTATTATATTAATACATAAAGGGCCACGGGTATGGTTTAAGACTGTCTGCAGGCTTATTGGTAAAAGTTTGACAGTTAAGATGTAGGACTGTCTGTTAGCTCATTTCTCAAAAATATTCGGAATCGGTGTAAAAAAAAGGAAATGCACCCGGTTTAGCCCTGGTATATTATTTCTTATTTTTGTTATAGCATTATAACACTATTTCACATACGTTTTGTCCTGAAAGACTGACCCTTGATATCGTGAAATTAACCCCTGAGTGTACCTCAAACTTTTTGTAGGGGCCAAACAGAGGAAGACATGAAGGTGCTGGGTAAGCAATTTAACAAAGTTTCAAAACTCGTATAGTTGGAGCATCCGCCTGGTTAGGATTCTGATGATAATTATATTTTTTGTTTATTGTATTGAGTTGTGCGTCTTGTTGGTGTGATGATGTGCATCAGTTCAATTTCGGGTGTGTTGACGTATATACTATCAGTTCCCGTGTTGGTGGTATAACGTATTTCAGCTAAATTGTCACTTAAACGCATACGGTTTGAGTTCATTCAGCTGTACGGCACAGCATCAAATAAATAAAAAATATATTTACATAGAAGGACAACAGTGTTTTAGAACATCAAAATAATGAGTGACAATAAGACCGAATTTTTAGATTATTCTTTTATTTTTCTCAAGAACCTTAATTTGATTTCCGTTTGTATCCTCCATTAAATCTTCATATAGCTGATGTCTAGTCATTCTTTTTTTTTTATATATAGATTCATACATTTAGTCGTGTTCTATTTCACATCACCTCATATCTCATCACATCATATCTCATCACATCACATCTCATAACATTTCATCACATCACATCTCATCCCTTCACATCTCATTAGATCAAATCACATGACATGACATCTAGTCCCTTCACATCACATACAATCACATGACATCAAATCACATGACATGACCTCTCATCTAGTCACATGACATCCCATCAGTATGGACGTCTAATGATATGTGCGCCAGTGGATATTTTAGTTCAAGAATTGAAGGGTTCGCTTACATCATCATCCCTGTTGTAAACAAAAGATTGTTTGGTCATAAAAAATTTAAAAATATCACAACCAGCTTGGGAACAAAAAGACGATGAGGATGTAATCAGGTACAAACCTAAAAACATATTGACCTACTCACCTACTGTTTAACTAGATCTCAGGAAGTTCAGAAAGTAACTCGTGTCATGGCGAATTTAACGGAAATTCCCAAGTGTAATTTAGTTTGAACTGTTTTACAATTGTTTATATTGAGAGCTGGTTTATAGTTTTGTTTTCTCAGGCAGTCAATAACGTTCACAAAGACAATACGCTCCCCACAGTTCACACAGTTAACACGGTCCACAAAGGCCAGACTGTCCACAAAGGCTACACAGTCCAAAAAGTCAACAAAGTATAACAGTCCACTAAGTAAAAAAAAATCCACAATGTCCACAAAGTCAACAAAGTCCACACATTCCACAAAGTCAACAAAGTCCACTAAGACAACACAGCAAACAAAGTCAACACAGCAAACAAAGTCAACACAGTCCACTAATTTAAAAAAGTCATAAAAGCCCACAAAGTCCAAAAAGTCCACACAGTTAAATAAATCCACACTGTCCAAAAAGTCAAAACAGTCCACTAAGTCAACAGTCCACTAAGTCAACAAAGTCCACTAAGTCAACAAAGTCCACTAAGTCAACACAGTCCACTAACTCAACACAGTCCACAAAGTCCACACGCCAACTTTTTCTTCAAAGTCAACAAAGTCAACACTGTCCACAAAGTCAACACATTTCACAAAGTCCACGCCGTCCACAAGGTCAAAACAATGTCCATCCAGTCCACAATGTCCATCCAGTCCACAAAGTTCACACATTCCACAAAGTTCAACCTCTCCACAAAGCCCATACAGTCCACAAAGTCCTCGCTTAATTCATCCCCATGATCAATGCAATTATTCACTTACCTGTAACTTCTGATTTACCTAAATGAAATACAGGAAACAAATTTAAATGTATTTCATGCAGAAATAATCAAATGAATAGTTGCAAATTGCTGGAGATCCCGGAAACTCAGATGAGTAAAATAATAATTCCAGATATGAATACAATATTTGTGTCTGTAAAATTTTCCTATGTGAAACACAAGTAAAATGTTTTGAACCTCCTTATGTGTGTCCCATCTTTGTTATACATTGAAAATAAGCTGGACTGTAACTTGTATTTGGTTACTTTTACCCACGGGAATTCATCGTCTGACATCCAACTCCGATTACATAGAAGATTAAAATAGAAAGCTAGTATTATCACGCAAACAAAACTAAAAAAAATCCTTCACTGAAAAAAAACTATTTGAAGAAAATTGCTGTTCTGAAACAAAAACAACAAAACAACAACACCACAAAATTATCCAACATGACCGATGACTAAGATGAGCTGGAGCAGGGCCGAATTCTTACTCTTAAACTTCGGACCGAAAGATATACAAATTATTTTCCCCCTGTCTGTGGGAATCACGATTCAAGGAGAGTATTCAAGGGAATTTCATATTAGACGAGGCCAAAGACAGGGAGACTCACTGTCCTCTATGCTCTTTAACCTAACATCAGAGAGAGTTATTAGAAATATACACATTGACACTCGAGGAACGATAACAGGATACATTCTACAACCAACCACTTCAGGATCTTGCATATGCCTGATGACATAGCAATTCTAGGGAAAAGTATTAAAGACATTTCAAAATCCTTTTTTGAATTAGAAGACGCATCTCTACAAGCAGGGCTGGAGGTTGACAACCAAAAAAAACAAAATACATGACCATGATAATCAGAAAAAAACAGAAGAAACAATTAAAATTAGAAACCAAACTATTGAAAAAGTAAGTCAATTCAAATACCTAGGATCCTTGTTAAATGAAAGAAACGAATTACTAACAGAAATAAAAGAAAGAATATCAGCCGGAAACAGGGCATACTTCAGTTGTCAGAAAATACTCAAAAGTAAAAAAAATTAAAAGAGAAACAAAGAAAACTATTTATAAAACTGTGATCAGACCAGTTGTAACATATGCAAGTGAAACTTCGACCCTAACAAAAACAGCAGAAAATTTATTAAACACATGGGAGAGGAAAGTTCTCAGGAAAATATATGGCCAACAAAGGATGAATATGGATGGAGAATACGAACAAACCAGGAATTATACAGTCTATATCAGGATCCTACGATAGTGGCAGAAATTAAAAGAGGCAGGCTACGCTGGGCAGGACACCTAGAGAGAATGCCAAATGACAGAGGAACGAAGAGGGTACATCACCAATACCCAAGAGGAAAAAGGCTCAAAGGCAGACCTAGACTTAGTTGAATAGATGATCTGAAAAAAGGTCTACATCAGCTGAAAGTCCTAGCATGGAAAAAGAAAGGCATTAGTTAGGTCTGAGTGGAAGGAAGTGGTGAGGCAGGTCAAAGCCCTACATGGGCTGTAGCGCCAAAGGGCTGGATGGATGATGTGAGAATTGACCAGCGTGCTACACCTGCGATTACAAAATCTTAATGACAAAAAAATTAACGCACTAATGTCAATAATGGACGATTTTGGTGGCCTATTTCTGCGCTAGAGAAATACTTTAGAATAAAATGAGTAAAACAGAGTAGGGTTAAACCTGAAAAAATAAACGCAACAAAACAGCGAACGTGTCTTTTGTTTTGTTGCGTTTATTTTTTCAGGTTTAACCCTACTCTGTTTTACTCATTTTACTTTGTACTAACCTGATTGCAGTCTCTCCCCTTATTACCCCCAGTCTCTCCCCTTATTACCCCCCGTCTCTCCCCTTATTACCCCCAGTCTCTCCCCTTATTACCCCCAGTCTCTCCCCTTATTACCCCCAGTCTCTCCCCTTATTACCCCCAGTCTCTCCCCTTATTACCCCCAGTCTCTCCCCTTATTACCCCTTTTTTAGAAATACTTTAGACGTATTTTGTTGCAATGATTATAATTGTTCAAATGGGTCAAAAATATATATTTATTTATGTGCTGAAAACGAATATGTACAATGCAATTTAAAAAAATTTATATATTTTTTGTAATCACTTAAGAATCTTATCTTAGTTTACCTTGTCTTAACTTAATAGATATCAATTAATAGCTCAAAAGATTAAAATGAATATTTATTTGGTGGTAACTTCGAGGTCAAAGCAGCTTTTTTAAAATTACTTTTCTTCCCAAGAAAGGTTCCTTTTTTGAAGTTTATAAAAATTAAATGCAGATGATGGCATCAAATATGTATTATATTCGGTTTTAGTATAGAATATTTCAGTCACTTGTTATAAATCTTTCAAGACCTGGCTTAAAGACGATCTCCGTTCCGCACACTTCTCAAAGCGCATGTTCCCATTTTTTTCTTAAATTGCTCTAATAAAAACTGTATAGCATGTGTGTAAAGAGCGCAATATGTATACGATGTATTTGAAAAAAAAAAAAATATTCAGAAAATGTGCAAACATTTGTTTTTGCCAATCAAGAGACGCAACTTGACTTTAGTGACCATTATTAGCCTGTATTCTGTCCTTAAATCTTTGTTACGTATTAGTTACTCACCGTCATCACCTGGAACAGAGCCTGGGGAAAAAAAATGAAACAATTATCTTGTTTAAATTGCCATTCGTCATCTCTCGTTTGGAGAGACGTTAAGAAAATTACACAGGAGACTCGTGCCTTTATTTTTAAAATTTGCCACATGGCAAGCAATACATTTCCCCATATTTGCCGATTTGCTCAAGAATCTTGATCTTCTATTATAAATCATCGAGCCAATATTTCAAGCATTTAAAAACTCCAACAAATATCCTACTCTTTTTGGCCTTTTGTCACTTTTATCATTTATATTATATCATTTATATTGGCCTATTTCATACAGTCTTGTATTCGTATTAGTATAATTATATTTCTTCTTCACGTAAAGCTACAAGACATCATTTTTGTACACCGCTTAGCAAAAGTAGATATTTATAATAGTTTTCGATTTAGTGTATAAGGGATTTATAATTATTATATCCTAGAGGATGTGTGTTATGAAATTGAAGTTGATCGAATTGGTTACGGTAGCACAGTTGAAGCGCAGCTGCCTTTTAAACGGATGGCATTGAATTTCATTAAGTTATTTGTACAACAAAGGTTCTGAAAATGTTCCCAAATTATTAAAAACATTTGTTTAATCGTCAACAAAAATTTGTTTAAAAAATCTGTTTACACATTTACTTAATAAGTATTGAGTGCAAGTCTTTCGCCCAAAGTCTTATTTACATTCACTTACCAGCAGCCATTGATGCACCTTTCAGAGAGTAAAATTATTGTTAATGAAGTGTCATGTACATAGGCTTAGGTGTATTTCTATTGGATAAAATTTTAAGGGTCCAGGCAAAACTTACACACACACAAACACCCGCACACATACACACAGACACAAACACACACGCACATACACACACACAAACACAAACGCCCGCACTCACACACATGCACACACAAATACATACACACACAAACACAAACACAAACACACACACACAATCAATTACACACATACACACAAACACACACACACACACATGGGCATCCGCAGGTAGGGCAAGGTGGGGCACTTGCCCCCCCCCCCCCCCCCCCCCCCGCGAGCAAAAAAAAAAAAAAAAAAAAAAAAAAAAAAAAAAAAAAAAAAAAAAAAAAAAAAAAAAATGGGCACCCGCAGGTGGGGCAAGGGGGGGCACTTGCCCCCCCCCCCCCCCTGGATTGATTGGATAAAAAAAATGTATACAAAAATAGACAAAAAATTGATTAAAGAAAAGAGAAAAAAAAAGAGAAAGTAACTAAGCTGATGTCCTGTCCGTTCGTTCACCATACAAATACGCTACAGTAAATTAAAACTACACTAAAACATTACTAAACATTTTTGTGCCCCCCCCCCCTGGAAAGTTAATCGATTTTTTTGCCCACCCCCTAGAAAGTTTTCTGCAGGCACCCATGCACACACACAAACAATTACACACACACACACACACAAACACACACAAACACACACACAAACACACACACACAAACACACACACACAAACACACACAAACACACACACACAAACAATTAAAAACATACACACAAACACACAAACACAAACACAAACACACACGCACAAACACCTACACACACACAAACACACACAAACACACACACACAAACACACACATAATTACACACACACACAATCACACACATAAACACACACATACACACAAATACACACAAATACTCACACACGAACACACAAAATCATAAAACATAATTTCATATGTAAGAGGTTTGCATGGACATATTTATGCATTTTATATGCATTTTTATTTTATGAAACTCTATGTGTAAATAAAAAAGAAAAATAATTTAAGAGTTAGAATAACTTTTTAAGGCCTTGGAGGTAAGCTTTTGACTCCAATGCAATATTTATATTCACTTACCATCTGCCACTGATGAACCTTTCAGAAGAAAGAAGTTTGATTAAACTTTATGTAATTATTTTTTAGCGATGTGTACTAATGTTACGAAAATTGTAGACAAGGGTGCACCGATGTCGAGAGTTTGGGAAACTCTCCCGGTAGCTAAATTTGGCCTATATATATTTCTGATACATACTTTATTTCAAAATAGTCACAGAGAAATGTTTATATGGGTAAATCAAGTACACATACTTGATATTAAAAGTGATGTGACCATTTATGATGGTACTTACCACCAGCCTCTGAAAGATCACCTGAAAGATAACAGTGGCAGCATGAAAGATAACAGTGACAACGTAAAAGATAACAGGGACAACGTAAAAGATAACAGTGACAACGTAAAAGATAACAGTGACAACGTAAAAGATAACAGTGACAACGTAAAAGATAACAGTGACAACGTAAAAGATAACAGTGACAACGTAAAAGATAACAGTGACAACATGTTGTATTGGTGTTAAAGTCTTATTTTCACTGCGAATCCTTTAGTTATCTTTTAAGCCACAAGAGCTAGAGACACACCTTAATATACATACACACTTGCACCGAGCTGTAAGTTTCAGACACAGCTGCACTGACTTATATTATTCAGACACAGCAGCACTGAGCCACTAGGATTCAGACACAACTTTACTGAATTATAAGATTCAGACACACTTGCACTGAGCTGCAAGATTCAGACACAACTTCACAGCATTATAAAGTTCAGACACACCTACACCGGGATTAAGATCCATAAAAAAATTACACAGATCTATAAGATTCAGACACACCAGAATTGTACAACATGCTCCGGCTGACTGATGGGGACCCATACGCCATGATACGATCTCTGGCACCACCACTACGAGAACCACCATCGTTTAAAAAAAAAGCAGCACGAGAACAGCCATCATGAAATGACCACAAACAAATCATTCAGCTAAACTTAATAAAACACAAGGATACAAACATCAAGTTCAACTCACCATCTACTTGCGAACCTAAAGAAAACGCAAGTCAATCAAAACATGGCTTTTATCAGAACATTCTTTAAAAAAAAAATGACAACGTTATTTTGTAATAATACAAAAAGCGATCGGTTTGCAATTCAGATATTGGGAACTCATTGATTAATTCATGGAAAACAGGAGCTGGTAAAGTTTCGTTTTTTTGTTTTTTGTTTTTTTTAGCCTAGAAATTAAATGAAACACATATGATAATTTAGAGTTTTCTCAAACAAGTGTTAGGAAAACTCAATTTCACAAATTTTAAGTAATCGATACAAAGTTTTGATCAACTCCTCAAAAATCAGTTTGGGGACTTTTCAGAAGACATTTCTTTCCCAGTTACCCCCCACCCACCCACCCCCCACCCCAAACAAAAAAAGCAAACATAAAAAAATAAAATAAAAATTTACCCCTAAGCAAACAAACAAATATGATTTGAATTGTTACAGCTAGTGATTAAGAGCATTGCTCGTTTCGCGTTGTTAATTTTTTTTTTACAAGTATCTAACTCACCAAGTTTGAAGGCCACGTTCCGACCTGAAATTTGAAAAGAAAAATAAATAATGTGCATTCTGAAATGAATGAGTTTAGCTCTAAAAAAATGAAAATTTCAGTTCACATACATTCCCCCCCCCCACCCCCATTGTTATAGTTATTTAGAAGGCACTTTGATCGGCAAGGGCCCTAAAATCGCAAATCATCACCCCCTCTCCTCATGTTTAAAAAATGTATTATTATATTGAACAAGTATACCACTTTTTCGTATGTTTTAGAAAAGTATTGGCAAACAAAAAAATGCACTACCCGTCTATCATCTGAAGCATATTTGTTAATCTTTTTACCTTGTGGGGCTTAACAATTGCAGTAACAATAAATCAACTTGAAGGGGATCTTGCCTAACGTATGGTCTGATCATTATATCTACATTATTGTTTATTGCTATAATGACCCCCAGCAATATTCAATCTTTCTTTTGAAATTCAATGACCATAAAATGAGATCGATCTTATAATAACTTAATTTAAACCTGCAAATGGCAAGCTTAAAACCAAGTCAAATGTGTCAGTATAAAACAAAGTCAAACGTTTAACTATAAAAACCAGTCACATGTTAAACTATCAAACACAAGGGAAATGTTCAACTATAAAATCAAGTGAAATGTTCAGTTAGAAAACAAGGTCAAACGTTTAGCTATAAAAACAAGTCAAACGAACAATAAAACCAAGTCAAATGCTCAATTATAAAATCAAATCAAATGTGCAACCACAAAACTCAGTCAAATGTTCAACTATAAAATCAAATCAATTGTTCAACCACAAAACTCAGTCAAATGTTCAACAATAAAACCAAGTCAAATGCTCAATTATAAAATCAAATCAAATGGTCAACTAAAAACGAAACAAATTAGTAACTGTTTGAAACAAGTCCGATGATCAACTATAAAACCTAGTCAAATGTTCCACTATACGACCAAGTCAAATGAAATAAAATGCCTTTCCAATCGATGACACATCTATATCTAAGAGGAATCAACGAACGGCTCTATTTACATTTGATTGGAACTTACCCTTTGTCTTACAAGGCTTTTTTTTATAAGCTATGAAATTGAGAGAAATAAGTAAGAACAAATCAATGAGTGCACTGTTCATTTGAACATTTGAACTGGACCCTCTTCTCCTTCTTGTACACATTCTTCATTAATAGCTTTATTATTATTGAAGTATCTAATTATGGATAATATTCCCGTTGATAAATTAATGTGGTAAAATATTTGTTCAGAAAAAAACAACAGCGTTTCAACAAAGTGCAGAATTCCTATTGTGATGAAAAAACTGAACTAAAATACTTGTAGATAGCCCTTTGATATGCTGTCCACTTAAAAATAACTACAATTCATATCACATCAGCATAAAAAATCCTTACAGACAAGTTCATCTGATCTAAAATGCTATATACACATATATATATATATATATATATATATATATATATATATATATATATATATATATATATACATATATATATATATATCTCTCTATATATATTATAGTTACATAANAAATGAATCTTTTCATCATACAATTCATTGGAATATCAACCTTAAACAATATGTTCGCCCGTCAAATGAATCTTTTCATCATACAATTCATTGGAATATCAACCTTAAACAATATGTTCGCCCGTCAAATGAATCTTTTCATCATACAATTCATTGGAATATCAACCTTAAACAATATGTTCGCCCGTCAAATGAATCTTTTCATCATACAATTCATTGGAATATCAACCTTAAACAATATGTTCGCCCGTCAAATGAATCTTTTCATCATACAATTCATTGGAATATCAACCTTAAACAATATGTTCGCCCGTCAAATGAATCTTTTCATCATACAATTCATTGGAATATCAACCTTAAACAATATGTTCGCCCGTCAAATGAATCTTTTCATCATACAATTCATTGGAATATCAACCTTAAACAATATGTTCGCCCGTCAAATGAATCTTTTCATCATACAATTCATTGGAATATCAACCTTAAACAATATGTTCGCCCGTCAAATGAATCTTTTCATCATACAATTCATTGGAATATCAACCTTAAACAATATGTTCGCCCGTCAAATGAATCTTTTCATCATACAATTCATTGGAATATCAACCTTAAACAATATGTTCGCCCGTCAAATGAATCTTTTCATCATACAATTCATTGGAATATCAACCTTAAACAATATGTTCGCCCGTCAAATGAATCTTTTCATCATACAATTCATTGGAATATCAACCTTAAACAATATGTTCGCCCGTCAAATGAATCTTTTCATCATACAATTCATTGGAATATCAACCTTAAACAATATGTTCGCCCGTCAAATGAATCTTTTCATCATACAATTCATTGGAATATCAACCTTAAACAATATGTTCGCCCGTCAAATGAATCTTTTCATCATACAATTCATTGGAATATCAACCTTAAACAATATGTTCGCCCGTCAAATGAATCTTTTCATCATACAATTCATTGGAATATCAACCTTAAACAATATGTTCGCCCGTCAAATGAATCTTTTCATCATACAATTCATTGGAATATCAACCTTAAACAATATGTTCGCCCGTCAAATGAATCTTTTCATCATACAATTCATTGGAATATCAACCTTAAACAATATGTTCGCCCGTCAAATGAATCTTTTCATCATACAATTCATTGGAATATCAACCTTAAACAATATGTTCGCCCGTCAAATGAATCTTTTCATCATACAATTCATTGGAATATCAACCTTAAACAATATGTTCGCCCGTCAAATGAATCTTTTCATCATACAATTCATTGGAATATCAACCTTAAACAATATGTTAGCCTGTCAAATGAATCTTTTCATCATACAATTCATTGGAATATCAACCTTAAACAATATGTTAGCCCGTCAAATGAATCTTTTCATCATACAATTCATTGGAATATGAACCTTAAACAATATGTTCGCCCGTCAAATGAATCTTTTCATCATACAATTCATTGGAATATCAACCTTAAACAATATGTTAGCCCGTCAAATATATATTGTTTTAAATTTTGCTCAATGATGAGGCGTTTAAATCAAAATTAAACGTAAAACAGAATTCGAGAAAAAGAAGATTCATTAAAACAAGTCTGGCTAATGTTGTACATACCTCGATCGAACAGGTAGATTTTGTTATTGTCTAAAAGGAAAAAAAAAGATTCAATCTAAAACATTCAATTAATTTCTACTTATATTTTGACCTTTCGTAGTTTTCATTAGCTTACGACAGTCCGTAAAGTACGCAACGCTTTGTTGGGTGGGTGGGGGGGGGGATGATCTAAGAAAGGGTGCGGGGTGGGGGGTTGTGGCTCTAGATATTGTTTAGCGCCATATATGTGATAAAAATATTGTACATCTAAAACAAAACAAAAAATGACAGGGATGTCGACATTTCTATGGTGATTGATGTATTCTGACGGGAGATGTCACTTTCATAAATTTAATGGTTTAATAGTGAAGTGTGTTTTAGATCAAATTTTAAGTTATTCCTTTTTTTAAAACAATTTTCTTTTTTCCATTCCAAAGTGTGACCTACTTTTAATGGGATGTGGGAGGTCTCAGATTTCTAACTGATTATGGCCCGGGGGGGGGGGGCTGACTGACTGGGTCAAATTTGTAAAGAAATAGCGTGACGTATTTTGTGCCCCTTAAGGCGTAGCAACCAGACCAAATATCTTCTGATGTGTTTANGTTTTAGATCAAATTTTAAGTTATTCCTTTTTTTAAAACAATTTTCTTTTTTCCATTCCAAAGTGTGACCTACTTTTAATGGGATGTGGGAGGTCTCAGATTTCTAACTGATTATGGCCCGGGGGGGGGGGGGCTGACTGACTGGGTCAAATTTGTAAAGAAATAGCGTGACGTATTTTGTGCCCCTTAAGGCGTAGCAACCAGACCAAATATCTTCTGATGTGTTTAAGCGTAGTAGAAATCAACTGGGTTATAAACTTCTCAAAACAGAAGCACGCACACAAAGCTAATCTCAAAAAACTCTAAAAATTTCAGGGAAACTATTTCAAAAATTAATTACATCACCTTTGCTCTGATGCTAAGATGGTGGATTCAAATATCAAAAGAATATTTCATGAATGTGTCTTAGAAGTGCCATACCATGAAGGTCATACATCTGATTTTAGTTTACATAACTATTGTATTGGGTTTAGTTCTTTCAGTACATGTCAAATTTTTTAAAATAAAGTTTGTACTATCATGGTGCTTAAAAATTATTAATGTATAAATTATATATAGATGTATATATCATACATGGATTTATATATCATATATGGATGTATATATCATGCAGTCTAAATAACTGTCTATACTAAATAACATTTATAAATGTGTACTTTGCTAAAAATAAATCGACATGTTACTGTGCATCAATATACGTATGCACGTGCATGATATCGACTCTTTATCTATGTGCACTTACACATGTACACCAAGGCGCCAATTAAGACAATCCAGAGGGCGACGGGTATTAGGCCAATCAGAAGGAGGTTATGTGAATGATATGATGATTGGGCTGAAAGAAATGGCAATAATTTAAGGACTACATTCAAGCCATGTGAATGATATGATTGGGCTGAAAGAAATGGCAATAATTTAAGGACTACATTCAAGCCATGTGAATGATATGATGATTGGGCTGAAAGAAATGGCAATAATTTAAGGACTACGTTCAAGCCATGTGAATGATATGATGATTGGGCTGAAAGAAATGGAAATAATTTAAGGACTACATTCAAGCCATGTGAATGATATGATGATTGGGCTGAAAGAAATGGAAATAATTTAAGGACTACATTCAAGCCATGTGAATGATATGATGATTGGGCTGAAAGAAATGGCAATAATTTAAGGACTACATTCAAGCCATGTGAATGATATGATGATTGGGCTGAAAGAAATGGCAATAATTTAAGGACTACATTCAAGCCATGTGCATGAACTGTAAATCAAGATATGTTGAACCTTGAAGCAAAAGACAGGGCAATACGATATGAACGCTTAGAGCCTTCTTCAGCGTACAGGGCAAATGATAAGAAACAGAGCGCAGTAAAAAAAAAATAAAAAAAATTAGAGATCTCCTTTGTTGTTGCCGGAAGTTGAAAGAAAGGACACGTACGTCATTGTTCAACCGAGGAATCCTGGAACTATTTATTATGACCAAATGCTGATAAACGCAGACACACACAGACAAACACAAGAACACACACATACACAAACTCTAACTCTCTATCTGGCACACAAACTCTCTCTCTCTCTCTGTCACACACACACACAAATATAAACAAACACAAAAAATTTCACACAAACAGATATGCTTACAAACAGTTAATTGTGGGAAGAGAAAAAAAAACAAACTATTTTTAACATTTCTATAAGTCAATCATAAGAATAAAAGTTTTAATGAAACATTTGTGAATTAAAGTAAAACATTAAAAATTTCAAGTATTTTTAGAAAGTGAACAAATAATTTAAAAAAAAAAAAATATTCTAAGCGTTAACTTATCCGAACAACGAAATCATGGCATCCAGCACTAACGTTGTTTTGGGGGTCTTCTCCACACAATGGAAGCTATGGGGGTAAAAAAAGGATAAAAGTCAATTATTTTCTTATGGATAAAAATGAATCCTTAAACATCCATCAGTCAGAGTGGGCAACTTGTCCACTCACACGAGTTTTTCTTTTTGTTGCCTGTTTTTTGCGCTTGCCATACTTTATCTTCTTGAACACTTTAACGTGACCTCCTGTCCATTCAAAGAGATCAGAAATTTCTTAAGTTTTCTCCCTTTCTCCTTTTATTCCCCTTCCTCGCATACAAAACCGACAACTTAAAAAAAAAAAAAAAAAAAATTATTTGTTTTTTTTTAGTTTTTTTTTTTTTTTCTT
>CAXITT010000092.1:436266-451446 GCA_964033795.1 Lymnaea stagnalis | reverse complement strand
GATGGATGGATGGATGGATGGATGGTTGGATGGATGGATGGATGGATGGATGGATGGATGGATGGATGGATGGATGGATGGATGGATGGATGGATGGATGGATGGATGGATGGATGGATGGATGGATAGATAGATAGATAGGAAAGAAGCATCGAGTAAAGCATTCTTCAATTATTAAAATGTTTTGCATATTTTCGCTGTATCTAACTCTGATCTAAAGGGATTCTCACATATCTTTCCACCGTATCTGAAGCCCTACTTACCGAAAACATAGCATGTTGTTTCCAAATACTTGAAGCAGTCGCTGCTTGAGACTATGGAGACGTTGAAATGATGAGCCGGGATTGTGTAGTTAAATTCATAACATGGAGCATATATATAATGAAAATTATAGGACTGTTGATATATGTCTATGGTAAAGTTGGAACGCGGCGACAAGGTCTCACTCAAGCACACCTTGAACAAGTAGGGTTTTCCGATATCCAACTCGAGGGGACATGCACTTTTCACTGCTTGGTGTTTCTCATTGTACACTATGAATTGATGGGTTGGTGTCTTCCAATCTGTGGGTGAAGAGTTGTCGTGTTTGAATCAAAACTAACACTGAATTCACGATAGGAAATAAAACAACAAATGATAGCAGAACAATCTGACAAATTTATTTAACCTTTTGACAAATGACACAATAGAACAAGGATGTTGTTTAAGATGATTTATAACTAGCTATAACCCGAGAAACAATGGCGACAGCAATGCGTGCGCTTCCCACCTACTAAAGTTACTTGACAAAACATGAATTTAAGCAGCGTACATTTAAGAATCCTAACTTTGTCTACACCCTTCCCCCCCCCCCCCCCCCCCCCCCCGGCCTCCAATGATACGTCAATGCATAATTTTTTATTTCATACCCATTAACTATATTGATATTTTGATGTCCAAACAACTTTGAAGTCGAATATTTATTATTCCGTCGTTAAATTGAGAATATGTAGTTTTCCCGACAAGAAAAGAAGAAACTATTACGCACCAAACGCAGTTGCGCTATTTACAAAAAAAAAAAATCATTTAGTGTAGTTATTGGGAATTATATTTTTCACGCTATCCAGAAATGGAAGCTGTCACACCACAAGCAAAATATATATAAGAGATTCATCAAAATAATTTAAATAATATGTTCTTGTGATAACTTTTATCCACATATCAGTGGTTCTAAAATTTGTTTCAGGGCAAACTCCACTTGGTCATGTAAACACAGCACTCAGAGTTTATGTATTCGCAGTAGTAATGTTCTCCAGTAGGTGAATGTAAAACTATAACATCTATTTAGAGAGTTAATTCAATACGCAAATGGATTAGTAAACTTAAAAATCTGCATGGACATTTATTGAATTAGAAAACAACATGAAAAAGGATGTCCTTAAGCTTGAAAGTGTGATATAGGCTTCTTGAAGTGATGCTTGATTCAATCAATGCTTGCTTTGGCTTCCTGAAGTAATATTTGTGTCATTATTAGCAACAGTTATCCTGCAGTGATGAGTCATATTCTACTGGCATAGGCTTTCTGAAATAATTCTTGAGTCTTTTAATTGGTAAATACAATTTGTATATAATTCACCAATTTTCAGGCGGCTTGCAATAAAATGGGGAATTTCGACAAGAGGACGAAACAAAACAATGGAAAACGAAACCTTTAACAACCCAACATCTCGATGAACAAAGCCAGTACAAATTAAAATTTTTTAAACAAAATAAGTTATGAAGATTGTGTCTCATTCCATGAGAAGGGGAGATCAAATAGCGTATTGTATGGAGCTTAGAGTTATGATGGAGTTAACAGTCAAAGAAGACAAAAGAATAGTGACTGGATATTAACAAAAAATTGTGGGCAGAAATGACGTCATAATTTACACACTTTGTTCTTTTTGAATTTTGATCTTCCTCATGCCTTTTGCCGACACGTTCGTCTGATATGTCTTGTTATATCTGCCTTCATGTTGTCACCAACGCCATGTTTCGTTTCGCCTGTTGTTCAACCTGCTCGCAGTCTCCCCTGTGACATTTTTTAACACTCTCAAAGAAATTTAAACTAAATTGTTTACCAGTTGTCTCTTTTTCTCTCTCACAATTTCTCAATTGTTTAACTTAATGTTTACTCACTGTTTTGACATTTTGGGTCAGCATCTGATTTAACTTAATGTTTACTCACTGTTTTGACATTTTTGGTCAGCATCTGATTTAACTTAATGTTTACTCACTGTTTTGACATTTTGGGTCAGCATCTGATTTAACTTAATGTTTACTCACTGTTTTGACATTTTGGTCAGCATCTGATTTAACTTAATGTTTACTCACTGTTTTGACATTTTGGGTCAGCATCTGATTTAACTTAATGTTTACTCACTGTTTTGACATTTTGGGTCAGCATCTGATTTAACTTAATGTTTACTCACTGTTTTGACACTTTGGGTCAGCATCTGATTTAACTTAATGTTTACTCACTGTTTTGACATTTTGGGTCAGCATCTGATTTAACTTAATGTTTACTCACTGTTTTGACATTTTGGGTCAGCATCTGATTTAACTTAATGTTTACTCACTGTTTTGACATTTTGGGTCAGCATCTGATTTAACTTAATGTTTACTCACTGTTTTGACATTTTTGGTCAGCATCTGATTTAACTTAATGTTTACTCATTGTTTTGACATTTTGGGTCAGCATCTGATTTAACTTAATGTTTACTCACTGTTTTACATTTTGGGTCAGCATCTGATTTAAATTAATGTTTACTCACTGTTTGACATTTTTGGTCAGCATCTGATTTAACTTAATGTTTATTCACTGTTTTGACATTTTGGGTCAGCATCTGATTTAACTTAATGTTTACTCACTGTTTTGACATTTTTGGTCAGCATCTGATTTAAATTAATGTTTACTCACTGTTTTGACATTTTTGGTCAGCATCTGGTTTAACTTAATGTTTACTCACTGTTTTGACATTTTGGGTCAGCATCTGATTTAACTTAATGTTTACTCACTGTTTTGACATTTTTGGTCAGCATCTGATTTAACTTAATGTTTACTCACTGTTTTGACATTTTTGGTCAGCATCTGATTTAACTTAATGTTTACTCACTGTTTTGACATTTTGGGTCAGCATCTGATTTAACTTAATGTTTACTCACTGTTTTGACATTTTGGGTCAGCATCTGATTTAACTTAATGTTTACTCACTGTTTTGACATTTTGGGTCAGCATCTGATTTAACTTAATGTTTACTCACTGTTTTGACATTTTTGGTCAGCATCTGATTTAACTTAATGTTTACTCACTGTTTTGACATTTTGGGTCAGCATCTGATTTAACTTAATGTTTACTCACTGTTTTGACATTTTGGGTCAGCATCTGATTTAACTTAATGTTTACTCACTGTTTTGACATTTTTGGTCAGCATCTGATTTAACTTAATGTTTACTCACTGTTTTGACATTTTGGGTCAGCATCTGATTTAACTTAATGTTTACTCACTGTTTTGACATTTTGGGTCAGCATCTGATTTAACTTAATGTTTACTCACTGTTTTGACATTTTTGGTCAGCATCTGATTTAACTTAATGTTTACTCACTGTTTTGACATTTTGGGTCAGCATCTGATTTAACTTAATGTTTACTCACTGTTTTGACATTTTGGGTCAGCATCTGATTTAACTTAATGTTTACTCACTGTTTTGACATTTTTGGTCAGCATCTGATTTAACTTAATGTTTACTCACTGTTTTGACATTTTGGGTCAGCATCTGATTTAACTTAATGTTTACTCACTGTTTTGACATTTTGGTCAGCATCTGATTTAACTTAATGTTTACTCACTGTTTTGACATTTTTGGTCAGCATCTGATTTAACTTAATGTTTACTCACTGTTTTGACATTTTGGGTCAGCATCTGATTTAACTTAATGTTTACTCACTGTTTTGACATTTTTGGTCAGCATCTGATTTAACTTAATGTTTACTCACTGTTTTGACATTTTTGGTCAGCATCTGATAACAGCGAGATTGAGATGACGACAAAGGAGATGAAACTGCAATCCCAGAAATATAGTATAGGTGATGGAGATCGATACGGAAGCAGTACCATGATAGTTTGGATGGCAGCTTGTGTAGCAGCTTCTGTCCCTTCAAGTCAGTTCATTTTTTTTGCTACACTGTAACTAGTCTCTAGCTCTGCATAATATGAAAATATAAGTTGTCATCACCATCTAACTTAAGTATTTAGAAACAAATACATGTGCAGTAGCACAACTCTTATTATATTCGTTACCACAGCCCTTAACAAATCAATTACCAAAATAGCACATCCCTCATCATATCCATTACCCTAATAGCACAGCCCATATCTGATCCATTACCACAATTGCACAGCCTTATCATATCCATTACCAAAATATCACAGCCCTTATCATATCCATTACCCCAATTACATAGTCCTTATCATATCCATTAGCCTACTAGCAAAGCCAATATATTATCTATTATCACAGTCCTCAATATATATTTACACAATAGCACAGCCCTTATCATATCCATTAAAAAATAACACATCCCTCATTATATCCATAAACAAACTAGCACAGCCCCTATGAAATCCATATCAATAAGTACTTATCATATACATTACTCCAATAGCACAGTCCTTATCATAATCATTACCAAAGCAGCCCAGCCCTGTTCCTTTCCGTTACCACACCAACACAGCCCTGTTCCTACCCATTGCTACACCAACACAGCCCTGCTCCTACAAATTACCACTCTCCCACAGTTTTGTTTCTATCAACTACCACTCTAGCATAGCCCTCTTCTCACCCATCTCGATCCATGCTATAATTGAAGCAATAGTTACTCTGTAAACAAAAGGCTACCTTAAAAATATTATCAATACTAAAACTTGTATCCAAGACATAATTTTTCAGATTGCTGATTTATTCTTTCCTTTTTACCTCATATAAAACAAATCCAATGTATCTTTGGCGAATCAGGACCTTTTTGAATAATTATTTACATTTTCAATATTCTATTCTGAAGAAAAGGAACCAGTTGAAAAATTTTGTTGACATTAATTTAATCTGACACTTCAATTTTTAAAAAACAATATTTCACTTCTCTGTAATGCGCAACTCTTAATGTGAACTAGTTTCTGCTGCAGAGTATTAGAAAAAAACCGAAATCTGGTGCGCAATAAGACACCCCGTGAATATTATAATTTATATTCTTCGATTTTCTCAAAGTTTATTGTTGTAAAGTTGGTCTAATTATGTTTTTAAAAAAAAACGATTATCATTTGCTTTTTTAAATTTCGTTTTTTAAAGGAAAATCTTTGCCATGTAGAACACGCCAACTTTTATATATGATAAGGACAACCTGAAGCCAAGAGAACCACGGAAGTCATGACAGAAAAGCCCGGGTTAACTCTGCACCCGGAGATGACCCATCAATCCTCGTCACCTACTGTACAAAACTGTTTTGTGCCCAATGGGTCTCATCAACCATTTTCGCACCCACTGACAACATTCAGACCTCGCACAACCACGATGCTTAAAGTGATCAGGGGTCAATTTATGACCAAATAACTATAGATGATAATCTGGGGGTTGAGCTTTTGGGGCAGTGGAAGTGGTAAAAATGGAGTAATTTTCATATCAGACAACGATGCCCCAAGATAATTCAGCTCTGTGTGCACATTGTTGAAGAAATACTAATCTCTATTTATAACCTCTGTAAACTTGATCAAGTTAGGTGCGATACACATTTCTCCTCAAGACCAATTGGCAGAGGAACTTCATGTCATGGCTAATTTATAAAAGTTTTTGGAGTATCCATTAATGACCAGTTTATTTCAAGAAAAATTAAACTGCCTTTCTATCTTTTGCTCAAGCATAAGTCTGATTTTTTTTCGGCCATATTCAACACTTCGTCCTTTCCAAGAATACTATTCTACAGTACAGCAATTGGAAGCCTATTTAATTTCAGTATTAACTGGTGTAGGAATTCATCATCTCATATTAAACAGTGAATAAACAGACCAATCAAGAACGCTGGGAAAATAACACAAACTAAACATCCTTCTCATGAAGAACTACTTGAAGAAATATGTATTGTAAAACTAAACAAATTTTGGATGATACATCCCACCATCTTCATCACAGATACTTAGGATCGGCACGCTCGGGACGAATTCTTTCTCTCAGGGCGAAAACTGAAAGATAATAAAAAATATTTTGTTCCCTAATCCACCGTTCTCCATTTGAAGTCACAATTCTTAATGAGAACTATTAATTTCCCGTTATGACTATGGGAGTTTACTGAATGGCTGTTTTTTTCCACTCGTGAAATAATTTCATATACATGTCTTGTGTTTAATTTGTTTTAGCTGGAAAAAAGTTGATTTTATTAAAATATATATTTAGTTATGTGCTGTAAATGTATATTTACAATTCAATCAAAAAGCATTTTAAATTGTTTGGATTAATAAAAGAATCTTATTTTATTTTTATCTAAGCCATTTACAAAATCTTGAGACTGTATGAAATACACAGCATGCGTCAAAGGTAACAGTGCTATATTGGATAGAGGAAGATTATTTCCTTGTTGTCGTCTGTCAATTTATTTGTCCTTCATGAAACTAGCACACGTTGGTGGGGATTTATTGCTGTGTGCGTAACTTGAATAACTGTAGTTTAGAATTAGCTCAAATCATTCACGTTGATTTTCAAACATATTTCCGAGCGACTGTTGTTGCAGACTGCTGTTAAAAGAGACTACTATTAACTATTATTTATTATCGCACAATGCAGACAGATGTCTTGGTGCAGCTTCCCAGTTGAACACGCTCTCCTTTAAAATTCCCGGCCAGAAGGCATCATGTCGGCATCAGAAAAGTGGATTGTATTTGACGTCATAATCAGGCACCGTTTAAATCTCTCTTCCACTTTTTTCGAACCAGTGCCTCTTTCCCTACCCGTATCCGGAAATTTGATCGAAAGAAATTTCGTCGACTGTTAATTGATCGACGGTAAATTGATCGAACGATAATTGGGTCGAATCTTCTTTTAGTATAAACGTTAAAATTTTGCTTAAAATTTTAACGTGTGAACTGAGAAAATGATTCAACCCGATTTCCGTTCGATCAAATTACCGTCGATAAATTTACCGTCGACGAAATTTCTTTCGATCAAATTTCCGGTAAGCTTTCCCTACTAGTTCCCCATGACCTAATATAGTGCTTAACTGTGGAAACCATTTCTTCCATAGAGAACCTTTTCTAATAACAACTGCCCCACACAAATTCCTTGACATTCAAGGAACTCGTAACCAATGTTCCCTCTAAGGTTTGCTGGTTCGTGTGCAAAATCATACAGTTGTGTGCAAAGTCTTAGAGCATCAATTTTTTTTTGTGTGCAAAAATTTACAGCCCACAATAAAAAAACACACACTTACATGGAATTTTGCTGCGCGGTACTCAAAACTGCTGCGCTGCTTCTGCTGCGCAGCCTAGAGGGAACATGGCTGGTAACGGCTGGAGCTAAGCACGGTTAACGAAAACATAATTTTTCTAAAACATTTTCATTTTTTAAAGTATTAAAGAACACATTCTTCTAACATTTACCAACTTTAAAAAAAAAAAAAAAGATTAATGATGAAATAAAAATTAAACAACTTTTTGTACAAATAGAACATGAATTCAAAATATCATAAATCATTTATTGCTTTGGCAAGTGTGATTTTTTCTCCTTTTCTTTCACCATCTTAATGATTGGCTGACCTTATTGAGATAAAAAGAAAAGATCAAAACATGAAATGGAAGTGAATTTCAGCTCGCCATCTCACACGGTATACGGTGTTGTTTTTCGCTTTTGTAATAGATCGGCTCCATGGGCAAAGACATATCTTAACACAGGAAAAAGGTCTCAGTGTCCAGGTTTGCATAGCTACAAAATGTAGCGGTTTTGTTTGTAAAAAAAACAAAGACTGTCAAGCTCTTGGTTTGTGTGGCCTACGTGTCGTGTTCTCGTAAAACGTTTCGATGTCTAAGGGTTTGACCTTGGCCTTGACCTTCCACTAGAGCTCATACTTGGAGCTGAAAAAAAATAATTTAAGAAACGGTAACAGATAAAGACAGATGATAGTGTCTACATATCTGTCAAAGGAACTGCAGTCAGGTGGTAGTGTATACAGATATGTGAAAGTAATGACAGGCAGGTGGCAAGGTCTACAGTTATGTGAAAGTAACTACAGACAGATGGCAGTTCTATAGATATGTGACCGTAACTACAGGCAGGTAGGTGGCAGTGTCTATAGATATGTGACAGTAGCTACAAGCAGATGGTAGTGTCTACAGTTATGTGACAGTAACTACAGACAGGTGGCAGTCTCTATAGATATGTGAAGGTAATTACAGAGAGGCAGCAAAACTACTGACAGGGACAGAAGGGGGGGGGGCAATAACTACAGTAAGGTAACTACAGTAAGGTTTTAGTTAAGGCTAATATGTTGCAGTAATACAATTAGAACTTAACTCCGACAGTCAGAGATAAATAACTATTGATAAAAATATCAAGTAATAAAAATGATAATAAAACATAAGACGTGAATAAAAAAAATATTTTCTGGGTTTGCAAATCTTTAATAAATTTAAGACGCTTTCCCATGAAAACGTGTGTGCTAACTGCTATAAGACGTCAGTTTACATTTGAAGTAAGAAGTCCTAAAAAGAAGTTAATGAAGTCGATCGATGAATGGATTTAAAAGCGATTTCTATTTTATCTTTGCAACATTTAATACAGAATATTATCTAGCATTGGGGTCCATGAGACCGGTGAAATATATTGTAAGAAAAAACAACACTTTAAAATTTTTAAATCTTGATTAATGATAGACAGAACCCATCATTTTCACGAGATTTTTCAAATTTTGTATATATATATATATATAAATATGTTAAACACTGCATTATCTATTTACAAATTTAAAAAAAAGGTATTTTTTCCAATTTCGAGCGTAATGGAACACTTCAGATTCCCGAAATAATCAATACGAATACTAAATTAGTGGAAGAGAGAGAAAAAAAAACTCTTGAAAAATACATTGTGATAGTAAATTATTTTAAAGAATCTCATATTTTGTACAGAAGCTCTTAACCAATACTTTTAAGCACATGTGATTAATAACAGCTAATGTTGTGTGTAACATGATGTCTTCGCGAGTAGAACGCTAAACAAAAAACAGGTAATGAAATATGCTTACAACAGGACCGGCGCTAGGAGGGTGCGGGGCCTTGGGAAAATTGAATTTTTGCGGGGCCGTTGACGTTATATATTCCGCCGATAGGAGATTAAGACACGTTGCAGTCATACTACTGGGGCCTTGCTGGTCATAATGGGACGCGTCATAACGGATAATTGTTCACTCGCTTAGTTTCTGAATATGGTGTTGACTAGATTGGGAACTATTAGTAGGCTTAGGTGTATATACGCAGTCGCCCACTTCGCCATCCCCTAGCGCCGGCCCTGATTAAGCTAGCTATGGCGCACCCATCAATGGCAGCAACCAGTGGGTGAAAATCTCCTCTCCTGAAATTATTTGACAAAATGCACATTCATGCAATGTACGCTATATGCTGCCCAAGGAATGCTACCGACCCCCACCAAACCCCCCCCGGTACTCCACCCCCCATAATCTATATTACTATTCTAACGTCCCAATCCCTTTGACATCGCATACTAAATTATAACACTAACCATCCAACTACTTGTGGACATTTCTGTCGAATCTCATTTAGTGCAGTTATCGGGAATTTTATTTCGTGAAATCAGAGCCTTGTGGAAGCTTTAGTGATATTGTTATATATAAAATTATGTACGGTATTTTGAAGATATAACGCCTGCAATTTTATATAGTTAATTAAGCATTTTATGAAAAAAATAATTCTACAACTTAGAAGATATTTTGACTTTGAAATAAATAAATGCTTTATTCAATAACCGTAATGAACGTAAATGTGTCTCCTAAGTATCTTACCTTGGCTCTGAGCCTCTGAATCCTCAGAATCTGAAATTTTAAACAAAGTTAAAAGATAATTTTTTAACCCTGGTTTAGAATAGATTTATTAATATTTTAATGAGCACATTAGGCAGATTTTCATTTTCTCTAAGAATTTATAAACTATTTTCGAGAATTTTAGTCCAAGGAATCCACGAGAGTCCATTTAAAATCAACTACTAAACAGGGGAAAAGGGGAATCAGGTGATTTTCTTAAAACTATTAAAACTTTGCCAGTTAAAAATGGGAAAAAATAATCTCCATTTTCTGATATTAGGGAAAAAGGACCGTCAGTCATATTTTGATTACACATTTTTTGAAAGGGAATGGAAGTTTGAAAAGCTTAGATACTCCAGAAAAAAAAAAAATTCTAACCGCTAGGGAGTATTTTTACCCTATACTTGCATTCCAGATTTCCTACAAAAACTCACAATCTAATTGAATTTTGATGTACAAGAAATTTTCATGAAGAATTTAAGACTATTACTGGCTAATATACAAATGAGGATTATATACAGTTAATAACACAAACTTAATTTTTATTTTCATCAGTATTTGGAAGACAGATGTTTAAGTTTTGGAAGATAATATTAGTCTCGGTGATGATATAAATACGCTAACGTAAGCAGGCCCGCACCTTTGGGTTTACAAACCTGTCAGTGACCCGAACTAGATAGGAGCCCGCCCTTTTTCAAGTTTGAAAAATATACGCACATGTTTGAAACACGAAGGGGGCCAGAGCTCTGTCAGCTGCCTGGGGCCCAGAATTTCCCAGGTGCGGGCCTAACGTAAGGCTTGCCAAATAAAAATTTGTAAAACGGTGAATTCTATTTGAGCTCAGGTAATTATTTACACAATTTTGATAGTGAAGTTTTAACATGTAAAACACACACACACAAAAAAAAGTATGCGAATAATTACAAAACAGAAGCCACGTATTAAAGGGCCCTATTAGGCTGCAGAAATGTTATCTTTAAAACAATAAAATCTAGTACTCTGTGGGTGGGAAGGTGTGAACAAGATAACCAATAACAAACAAAACACAAAGAATGTATTTCTACATGTCTGTATATCTGGATATCTGTATATCTGGATGTCTGTATATCTGGATGCCTGTATATCTGGATGCCTGTATATCTGGATGTCTGTATATCTGGATGTCTGTATATCTGAATGTCTGTATATCTGGATGTACACTTGGATTAGTTTTTTAAATGTGTGTAAAAGATCTTACCGTCATAATCACTTCCATCCGAACTGCTTCTTGAAGATGTGTCTACGGGAAAGGATTTTTGGTGAACAATGAGAGACAAGGTATAAGAAACGTAAGTTAAGTAAGCAATAAAAGTTAAATATAGATTAACAACTCATCCATTTAGAGGCTGGTAAGTCGGCAGTACATACAGACAGGTGGCATTACATACAGACATGTGGCAGTACATACAGACATGTGGCAGTACATAGAGGCAGGTGGCAGTACATAGAGGCAGGTGGCAGTACATACAGACAGGTGGCATTAAATACAGACACGTGGCAGTACATACAGACATGTGGCTGTACATAGAGACAGGTGGCATTACATACATACAGGTGGCAGCACATACAGACATGTGTTTCTAGCTTCAGACAAGAATGAAGAAATGTTAAATACAGATAGATGACTGTAAATAAAGACATGTAGGATCAATTACAGATGTGTGGCAGTAAATACAGACAGGCGGCCAAAAATACAGACAGGACAAAGCAAATACAGACATGTATTAGTATATAAAGACAGGTGGCAGTAAATACAGACCAGGTGTTAGTAAGTATAGACATATGACACAGACAGGTCGTGGTAAATTCCGACAGGTGGTAGTAAATACAGAAAGGTGGGAGAACATACAGACATGTGGTAGTGAATACCTACTAGGACATGTTACTGGTATTTTGTACGATGATATCAAAAAAGGAATGCAAAAGATTTGTTCCATGTCATTTCTCTACCAACAAAATGTCGAGAAGACACGAATCGACGCTCACTAGTTCCCATTCTACGTTTACCTATGTCATGTAAGTGTGGTCAAGTCTGCTTGACATGTGTCCAGTTATTCGTCGCCTGGCGATTGGGAAGTTTGCCGCTAGGCCAATGGTGGTAAAAGACTTTAGGATTGATTAAAATTTAAATTTGACTAACTTTGTGTGTGCGCCGAAAGCGACGATTATCGTCAATAAAAGGTCAGTAGAAATTAAACTCTGTCTTTATTTTTATCTTAATTAAACATTCTTACCATCAATCCGACTTCCGTCAGGCACTTAAAAAAATAAAAATATGATAGAGGGATAATCGAAATTATATTATTTTAATAAAAATAAAATTATTGCCGTTAAATCTTCAAAGAGAAATAGCTGCCTTACTTGTATTTACAATATGCTCCATTCAATAAGAGAAAAAGAGAACTGACTTGTATTTAAAACATGCTTAATTCAATAGGAGAAATATTAAGTATTTACAATATGCTCAATTCAATGAGAGAAATGTTTGGTTTACATGTATTTAAAATTTGCTCAATTCAAGTTAAAAAAAAAATTAATTAAAAAAACTTTAGACAGTGCACAGAGAACATCTATTTAAGAGTACATCTGATCAAGTACATATGTATGATGTAATGTAAAAAAGTTTCATTTTTATTATTTTTTTTGGATCAAATAAAATAATTTATCTTATCTTATCTTTTCTTAACTTATCTTATCTTAAAATACTTAGCAAAATAATTGCTAAAGAAGACATAAATTTTAAAAAAAAAATATTAAAAAAAACAGAATTATAATTGCAATGATATTATTCAAATATTGGCCGTTATTTTTAGATCCACTCTCATCATAACTCGTGCATCAACAAACCAACTTAGTTTGACATCATTAAAAGCACAATGTCATATTTAACACACTCACCTTTGCTTACAGGTCCGTGTGCTGTAGCGAAATAAAAACAAAGCAAGAACGGGGCTACTGACTAAATTGAAACGAATCAACACTATCATTTAGGGTTCAGCAATGGCCGGATAAAAAAATCCTCTTTAAAAAAAAAAAAAAAAGTAAATCACAATCAGAGAACGTCAGTGGTGGAGTAATATGTTTTTATAGACTGTATGGCCTCTTTCTTCTATGACCTTCGTGCAGCTTTCACATAACATATGTTCATTCCAAAATGACCAGCTTCTTATTCTTTTTTTTTTACTGAAACTACATTTTAAAGTTATTTATTATTATTATTTTTTTTTTTGTATGTGGCAGGAATCACGAATGTCTCCACTAAAGAAGTACAATCAAACAATCCGTTTGTGTTTTTCAAACGTGATTTCTAAGTCATGCGTTTATTTCTAACGATCTCTGATGCGATTTTACGCACAATTATATAACACAAACCCGATTTATTTTATTTATGCCACTAATGTACACATTTTTTTGGAGCTAGGTTGAGGTTTTCTTTTGTTTGCAACGATGGCCGAGAGAAATACACCGAGACCGAGAGTGACGTCAACGGCTTGCTGCTCAATAAATGCCTTGATGAAATTTTTAGTAATTAAATTTCATTTTCGAAATTACCGAATAATCAAAATTTGTTTATTTTCTCTTTCAAGCTTTTTTTTTTTCATTAAAATGTTAAAATTTCGATTATAACGGGCCACGCTACTTCAAATAGCACTACATGTCATTTGAGATGTCACTAGACGCCACTTCAGATGCATAGGAGCCAAAATGATCAATACATTGATCGTGGGCCCTTAAGATATAGAAGAAGAAGAAGAGGTGTCACTACACGCTACACGGCACTTAAGGCGGTATGACATGCCATTTCAGGTGGCACTACACACCACTTAAAGTAGCACGACATGTCACTTCAGGTGTCATTAGAAGCCATTTCATATAGCATGAAATGTCATTTCATGTAGCGTGACAAAATGTTCACATGCACCTGACAAAAATATCTAAAACTGTACCTTTTTATGTATATCTTTTTTGTCGGCAGTATCTATTTACACATCATATTTATTGCATCATACGTCATAGTTATTTAGAGTTTCGGTGTAAATTGTATTTTGCATTTTATGCTTTAGAACTATTGCTACGTAATCTATTATTTCACTTTTGTTTGTAGAAGGACTAATGGAAGTGGGGCAATGGTTGACATTCGTCCGGGGAATGGACCAGGGCGACAAAGATCATCCAATATCTCTCACTGGGAGGTCCAACATGTTGGTTTTCCCTTTGGTCTCGGTATAATAAACGTAAAGAATATTGGATTTATTCCGTCTATGATATCTTACATTGTCGACGGCTTGCTCTCCTGCTACCTGGACCTGTATAAGAAAAACATTACAGTTAAAATTAAAAAATTACCTTAAAGATTCTCAAGGGATTTATGTCATACAGTTAAATTTTCGAAAGGTCAGAAAAGTAACTATTACTTAACAAGAATACGAATCCTAGTTAAGATATCAATGATCTTAAAAATATTCATAACTCAAAGTACAAACATGCAGTGTTTAAATGCAGATGTCTATATTGTGTTTAATTCGTTGTTTAAGGCACAGTTTCATAACTTACCTGCTGACCGACTTTCTTTCCGACTCGCTTTCCGACTCGCTTTCCGACTGGCTTTGCGGCCAACTGGCCCTATTTATACGAAAACACAACTTAATTTGTGTGTTTAAACGAAAAAGCAAACAAAACTATATATCGATAAAGAGACAGAAAGAATGACATACAGACAGATCGAGAGACAGACAGATAGACAGACCGACAGATAGATGATATATATAGATATATAAATAGAGATATATAGATAGATATATAGATAGATAGATTGATAGGTAGATCTATCTATCGATCGATGGATGGATGGATGGATGGATAGATAGATAGATAGATAGATAGATAGATAGATAGATAGATAGATAGATAGATAGATAGATAGATAGATAGATAGATAGATAGATAGATATATAGATAGATAGATAGATAGATAGATAGATAGATAGATAGATAGATAGATAGATAGATAGATAGATAGATAGATAGATAGATAGATAGATAGATAGATA
>CAXITT010000092.1:408961-435114 GCA_964033795.1 Lymnaea stagnalis | reverse complement strand
GATAGATAGATAGATAGATAGATAGATAGATAGATAGATAGATAGATAGATAGATAGATAGATAGATAGATAGATAGATAGATAGATAGATAGATAGAAAGATAGATAGATAGATAGATAGATAGATAGATAGATAGATAGATAGATAGATAGATAGATAGATGGATAGATAGATAGATAGATGGATAGATAGATTGACGGATGGATGGATTGATGGTAGACAGAATGCCTCTTGAAATAGTTGCGCAAAAGGTAAATTTTATTCCGTAAACTATGTTGATGCGTATATAAAAATTAATGTATGTATATATGTCCCAAATGCACTCCTGTACCATTCATCCGATTGCGTTTAAACTTTTACGAGTTTTTGTGCAATCGCGCATAATTTTTTCTGAATTGATACACATATTATACCGTTCATCTGATTGCCATATACTTTTGGTAAATGTTTGTGCGCAAGACCGCAAATTATTATTTTTCTTATAGGTGCGATACACATATAATTTCAAACAGAGCTACTGCATGGGTGGATGGAATAGAATAAAATACAATCGACATTTTAGTTTCTGTGGCATAATAATTAGTTTTCTGAATTAGTGCAACCATTTTTCTATTGGCGTTTAAGGCCCGAGGGGGAGGGGCTTTTTATATATATATAATGGGTTGATCAATCGCTACAAGTTTGTAGATCAAATTTAAAAAAATCCATGCTTCTCACGTGGACAGCTGTATGTGGCCTGCTCACGTGGACAGCTGTATGTGGCCTGCTCACGTGGACAGCTGTCTGTAACCTGCTCACGCGTCGAAACAACTTCCAATTTATTCGTGTACGCACGAGACGGAAAAAAAATATTTTCTATTTAAAAAATTACTTAAAAAACCAAATTAAAACACAAATACTTTTTTTTATTTGAGAGGCATTTCAATTCATACCGGGTTCTCGCTAGTTTATAATTCTAATAATCCCCACACAAATGGTGGTCGCCTCTCTTCTACTTTGAAGTTACATTAGGTCAACACACATACTATAACAACCAATTAGAAATGTATTGTAGCTTTAATAATAGATCGTGTCGTGCCAGCCTCGTGTTTACGTCAAAGGCGATATCTTTTCGCTCAGTTATTAAGATTCTATATTATCTTACCGACAGGCTGACTTTGTCTCCAGGCATCAATCTCTGTGTATGAAAAATATATTTTTTTTAAAAGGAAATAAAATCAGCACTCTTATTAAAATTAAATAAATCATAGTTCACCAAGTCCATAACGAATATAAAATATTTTCAACATTTACAAAAAGTGCAAAGAGGGAGAGGATTGTGGGCATAAGAACTGCATTAACGTGTAAATCAAATTTAAAAAATATGCAAGCGTGCACAAATTCGACCTAGCAATGATGATACGAATTTTCAACAATTAATTTGTTTTTTAAACTCTAAATTAAAATATATTTGGCGTAGCACGTTTCGTTTATTTTGTGAGCATTTTAATATGGCTTACCAATAATTTTGCTTAAATTCTTCGTGTTTACAACTGAAAAAAAAATGGGTTAAAGATTTTAAAAAAAAATTATTTGGGTTTATTTCTATAGAAACATATAAACAAAAGACACACACACACACACACACACACACACACACACACACACAAATGCTTGATCTCTTTACACACATTCTAAGACAAAATTGTGAGCATAATGAAATCTGTTTTAATTAGAATGTGGGATCGGAGCGTGTGCGAGGACACTAGTGACCCTTTTTAACACCCATAGTTATTCGACTATGCATGACCATGACTCACTAGGGCATGCTTTCCAAAGACCCACAATTACCCATGACTTACTAGGACCTGCTGGGACATGACTTACTATGATCTGCTGGGCCATGACTTACTAGAACCTGCTGGGCCATAACACACACTAGAACCAGCTGGGCAAGAACCCACTAGATGCTGACGAACCATGACCCACTAAGGCCTGCAGGGTCATGATCCACTAAGGCCTGCTAGGCCATGAACCACTAAGGCCTGCTGGGCCATGGAACGGAACTTGTGCAGGTTTATTCGTGTTAATGTGCCGGTAGTTTTAGGAGTCGTTTCAACTTTTAGGCTATAGGGCTTTATGCTGAATGCCCCGTGGCCTTGCTTTTCTTCTGTTTGTTGTTGTTATTGTTGTAGTTGTTGCTTTAACAATTAATCGGTTTCTGATCCCAATTTCAATATTTACTTTCTTCAAAGCCCCCATCAAATGTAGTGAGAGATGATAGCTTGACTAAAGTTATGTAATTTCAAAAGTATAGGAAACTTTGTTTTATATGCATAGATAAAATATATTCATTAAAAATGATTTAATTAAAGCAGCCAACAAGAACTATTAACATTGTTATGTTCAGCCCATTAATAATTTTTTAAAATATTGTTATAGCCCTTTCAGTTATTTGAAGGCTCATCACTAACCTGACGCTTTAATTAATTTATGTCATAAGATCACAATTTAACATTACCAGGTGGTCGTGTCACTTTCACAAATTCTTGAACTGTGTGAAATACATAAATGTGGTAAGAGATGACAGCTTGACAAACAAAAAAAAAAAGAACACACCTCCTATAGTATAGGAAACTATGTCTTTATATACACAGCTAACATATTTTAATTACAGCTCTTTTGATTAAAGCGGCCAACGAGAACTCTTAACTATGTTATGTCCAGTATATCAATGTTAATTTTGTTATATTATTGTAAAGGCTCTTGCAGTTATCCAAAAGATCATTTTCAACATCACACTTTTGTTTGTTAGGGCAATGAAGTCAGCATATAGCCTTACCAGGTGGACGACTCCCCTTCATAACACTTTGCACTGTATAAAAAATAAAGCTTTGTCAGTACTTTTACACATTTGTGTCATTTGGAAACAATAACAATTGGCAAAGAAGTAGCAGCAAAAAAATACATGAAAGGATATCTTAACAGAAACAACCGTTATATTTACAAATACTCTGAAGACTGCAGCTTTGAATACTACTAAGTTCATATCTACGAAAGTAAATGTAAAGAAAGGAAAAGAAAAGTTAATGTTTTTAAGTCCCCCTACTGTTTTCGTTTTCCTCTAAATCTCAGCTTCATCAACAAGAGTTCTTTGAAGCTCGGTCGCTTGTGCAAATAGTTATCCTAGTAGGGACAGTATGAACAGTATGGACAGTATGGACAGACTTCGATTTGAGCTAATCACCTTTGTTAAACAGAGTTGTCAAGAAATTAAAAAAACACCAACGGTCTTGTAGTGCGGGAAAGAAAAGCGTTTGTTTTCGTATGCTTATATTCACACCACCCTTTTGCTTACCCAGCGTCAGGCTTGCTTTTCGGACACTGTTCGCTGTGTAGTGGAACAAGGGGACAATGTAAACAGGCGTGATTGATTATAATAAAATTAACAAATATACTAAACAAAAACTACCTCTACCCCCTGAGATACAAAAAAAAGGGGGGGGGATCTTTTGAGATGATATATCCCTGGTGCTCGTAGTTATCACTAAGTATAGGTCATATTATGGTTAAAGCATACATTTTTGAAGCCTAGAATAAATTAAACATAGGAATTATCATCAAAATATGCTTAAATTAATTTATCATTTTATATTATCTTGTTATCTTAGATTATCTTATCATCTTACATGATCTTATCATCTTATATTATCTTATCATCTTATATTATCTTATCATCTTATATTATCTCATCATCTTATATTATATTATCTTAAATTATCTTACTAACATATGCGTATCTGTGTGTTACTAAAGCATTGAAAAAAGCAGTTGTGTAAATAAATATAAATCCTGTTGTGTTAAATAAGTGGCTCTCAAACTTCCTAATCCCTTTCATACAGCTCAATATGTGGTGATGACCCCCAACCATAAAATTACGTTCGTTGCTACTTCATAAATATGTGTTTTCCGATGGTATAGTAGATGGTGTACAATAAGAAGTATACAAAGGATAGCGGAAAACCTTAAGAAGGAAAACACGAATTGTTGAGTTTTTCATCTAAGCTTTTATTACTTCATCTTGCTTCAACTTTAACGCAGTCCTTCCTGTAATTATCTTTGAATTTATACAATAGTGAATACTATATTGCATGAAAGAACATCAGCTGTTACTTGTGTTCATTTCAAAATGCTTTAAAAAAATATAAACTTTTCTTAAAATTCGGCGTTTGGGATATCGGTGTAGTACTTAGTTTGTCTAAATTTCAGTAGGACAAAATTTAAAAGTCAAAGTAAATTGATTAGTGTACCATTGATTAAAACGTATTGAAAATTTCTTTTGACCCTATTTGTCTTTTAAAAAGTTACGCCCACTGTTTTAAATATCATCTTCTTACCCAAAACACCAAGAGGATGACTTTCTGGCTCCTCAGCTTAATGGAAAAATATTTTGTTTAAAATGTAAAAAAAATTAAAACCATTAGTAGATCTGATTTCTTTGAGCATACGTACATGTAAATGAACAAAAAGCACAACAAAAATAAAGGAAAAGCAAAACAAAAAAAAAACAAACAAACAAAAACTGATGATTTGTAATTGAGGGAAATGTTACTATAAGACGCAGCTTGATAAATTTGCGAGGTCATTTAAATGTTAAGAATAATAGGTTTGTGAACTTAAAGAGGTTATCGAGAGAATTTAAGTAGTAATCGCAAAGACTAAGGGAGATAAGATACAGGCTTTAACTGTGCAACAGTAGCACAATGACTCCTCAACAATTCATGCTTTATTTTGAAGTGGTACCAAGGTATCACTTGACCATGCATGGGTGGGACGTTTCATACTATGCATTAGAGACCGACTGAATTTCGGCTTAGGTTTCAGCGCCGAAAGTTGCCATTTGATCACTTTCGGCCTAGTTTCGGTTTCGGCCGAAACAGAAAAGTTAATTTTCGGACTGATTTCGGTTTCGGCTCAAGTGATTGAGACTTTCGGCCATCTGGCTGAAAGTGACTGAGGTTTTCGGTCATCTACCAGAAGTCTTACTGTCTGTCTGTGTTTAAGCCGACAATCCGACATTCACCTACTTGTCCTATATTTCCAAAAAAAAAATTACATTTCAATAAGGCCTAAGCAAGTGTAAACACTTTTTTGGAAGAAAAACTAATTGAATGGTAATATTTATATCATTATTTTTAAAACAATTTTTTTTTTTCAAAAATAAAATTTGGAACCCTCGGTTAATTAAATTCCTTCATTTGTGATTTTCATTTTTGATTTATCATGATCATGCTCACTCATCAATGTAGTCATAGGCAAAGGTGATTAATATTTTATAATCATTGATAATCGTAAAATTTCCATTATTAATATTATTATTAATTTTTTTTAAAAAGTAAGCAAATTAGGCTTTTTTTTCAAATTCATTCTTTTCTTGAAATTCATCATTATCATGCTTATGTTACATTAAGAAATGGCGTCAGCGGGGCGAGTCTAGACTCTTATGCCCCCCCCCCAATTACCCCTCCCCGGTCCGACATATCGGGCCGCGGAGCGGCACGTTGAAGATGCCCACTCGTCAGGACGGCCCCCACACGGGCCCATCACCCAAGTCCCCCGCCTGGACGCCTGGGCGCTCGACCAGGACCCCGCCTGGGGGCCGCCCCAACGAGGAGACACCCGGTCGATCCGACACTATGCGTTTAAACAGTGCACTCGATCGACTTTCTCAGGAGTTGGGATGGAAAAATTTACGTCCTAATATCTTCCCCCACCCATCCCGGGAAAGCGTCGGACGCCCTATAAGAGGGATTCCACAGTGGGTTTCCACAACGCGACTAGCTCACGCTGTAGCTGGGACGAAACGGTTGCCTAGGGGCAGCGTTCTCACGACTGCATTATTTGAATCCTCGGCCAGAGGTTACCACCCTCACCTCTGGCCTAATACCTGTCAGCGGCAACTTGTAATCATGATCACTACCCTGGCTCTGCCTAACTTTCCGACTGCGAAATATCCCAACCGGCAGCCCTGTGGGAGGTGTTTTATGTACGGCAGGTACCGAGCACACCCTTTGTCTGCCCACGCGGGGCGTGCCCAGTAGTTCTGTTTCCAGGCAAACGCCGAGGGGGGTCGATGGCCGACGCTTCCTAATCGGCAAGCCACAGCAGACTTGTCAACCGGAAACCTGGAACGTTATCATGCTTATAAACATTGTTATTGACGAAATAACATGCATTTGCATGTATCACGGGTTCGTATTATAATTATGCAGTAGGCCTACGGCAGACCTGTTTACTTTTATGATTTTGGCATCCAATCAGATGTCTTTTACGATTCTCCGCCGAGACCAGTCAGAACAACAATTTTAAAAGACTCGACTACAAACATTTTTTCCCCGACCAATGGGGGTGAGAGAGGTTAGTCCCCAAAACAAATATTTATGTCACCAGTATGGAAGGACTAGTGGGTTGATACTAGGCTATATATTAATACAGCGATATCTTCTATTTATGAAACACAAATCATAGTGTGACGATAACCACAAAACTTTGTATTAAAATTTTTATGGCCTTATTAACTGAAATTTAGGTTACAATTGGATCTATTTGAGCCACAATAATTATTGTAGGTATATGTTCTAGGTTGTAATTATATTATAAAGCAAAGGGCACTCACGGGTCTATTTTATATGCATTTTGCCCCCCCCCCCCAAACCGTTAAACATTTTGTCCTGTCATACTACATAAAAAACATTTTAAAGAAGTTTAAATTAAAATGGTGAAAACCAGAGTATTCATTAGAATAGGGGGTATCAACTTCAAATATCCGGGGCGGCAGGAGGAAGAGTCTGAGTGAGACTGTTCCGCATCGATTATTCCACAAAAGAGCCATTACTAATTCATTAAAGTAAAACTGTTAATCTGCTCAACCTTAATTAATAGCTAAAAACATCAATGGTTCTCAAGAACTAGGCGTCACTTTATTCCTCTTATTCATTCTTGCCAGAGACCTAGCACCGCTTCTACTTACACAGCTGAGCAACTTTGGTTTGCGCGAGGAAGCAACTGAGACCCTCTGTATAGCTTGAAGATGCTCATCAGTAAGTTTGACTTGTCAAAGCTCATAATAGAAAATAGCTTTTCACACAGATAGGTACTCTCCAAAAAGTCATATGATCCTCTTTAACAACCTGGAAATCTCAGTGTAGGTGCAGGGCACTACTCTCATACAATGTCTATGTGAATCTATTTTTCCATTCTCCTTACTGAACTTAGAATTGCACTGAAGATCATTCAGCTCCATTTTAAGTGCAAAAAGGTACGGGGGCATCTTCCAATTTAAAGGATAAATGGTTAGCAAAAAGTTGAAAAGTGGCAGTGTTTGTTTTGAAGTCAAAAAAAATGTGATCACATTCTTCCAGTAGCTTTGCAATGGCATCAGTATACTTACTACTAAGTTACTATTGAAAGGTGTGCTCTAGACCATGAGTACTTTGCATGTTGGGAAATGGCAGGGGTTTCTCTAAGAACCGTAGCATACGTTTTGTGCAGAATGCCCTGATATTGTCATAGGCGACGCTGGCAAGCTGCCTCTGGTCTTGTGGCTTCTTGTTGAGTACATTCAGCTGCAGTGTAATGTCAACAACAAAAGACAAGTCCATAAGGCATTTGGTATCACTTAGTACAGGAACTACCCTCATCCTTCTCCATGAAATCTTTATATGCTAAAACAAGTTCAAACAGTAGGTAGGAATTTTTATTTTTAGCGTAGAAAAGTTATTTTTGACTAATCCTATTTTGAAAATGATCAAGCTGACAGGCTCGGAATTTCTCTAACTCGTAAACACTAGTGGCAATTTTAACAGAGTTTCTTTGCTACTGTGTATGATTACTCACCAACTGACTTTTAAATACTTTTCTCAAAACCACAATTTGGCCATGTTTCTCTCATTAAATGCTATTAAAAAAAAACTTTTAGTGGGGTTTAAAAACGGTTCTTACCATTATAGTAAACATACAAATATATAAAACACAATAATAATCAAAACTAAACTAGTCGTTGAGATTCGACTGAAACCATCGTGGGGGGGGGGAGAGGGGTCATTATAGATATGAGAATTAGGAAACACTAAACTTTGATGTCATTTATCGGGCCGCAAAATATAGTAAACATACAAATATATAAAACACAATAATAATCAAAACTAAACTAGTCGTTGAGATTCGACTGAAACCATCGTGGGGGGGGGGGAGAGGGGTCATTATAGATATGAGAATTAGGAAACACTAAACTTTGATGTCATTTATCGGGCCGCAAAATATCGTCTCGTGGGCCGCAAATGTCCTGCAGACTACGAGTTTGAGACCCCTGCTTTATATATTTATTTATTAATTTTGACGATGATCTTATTTTTGATAAAAACCATGGAAATATTGATACTTCCCCCTCCCCCAATCATTTTCGATCTATGCAGAAAATATGCATGAATGAATTTCAATATATCTGAATATTTCCCTTTAGGCCGAAGGCCTTGTCAAGTATTTTGTTTCAGCTTCGGTTTCGGCCGAAGGTCTCGTTAAGCTGTTAGTTTTGGTTTCGGCCTAAACTCTCGTTAAGCTTTTAGTTTAAGCTTCGGTTTCGGCCGTCAATCATTTTTAACTTTCGACCTTATTTCGGTTTCGGCCGAAATCAGAAAATCACTTTCGGTCGGTCCCTACTATGCATAAAATCCTGTAATTCTTATGTCTAGAATAGATAGAGGCGTCCGTTCGTAGCCAGATGTCAGATATTAATAGAGAGCTGCATTAGATGGCAGACAGATGTTAGGTCTAAAGTAGGGAGTAGTATGTTGGCAGCTATAGTTCAGGTCTAAAATAGGAAGCAGATTGCTGGCAGTTAGATGTCAGGACTAAAATAGGAATTAGATTGTTGGCAGTTAAATGGCAGGTCTAAAATAGGGAATAGCTTGTTAGCAGCTAGATTTTACGTCTGAAACAGGGAGTAGCTTGTTGGTAGTTAGATTTCAGGTCTGAATTATTAAGTAGATTGCTGGCAGTTAGATGTCAGGTCTAGAATGGTTGAACAAAATACTGTAATTCACTTTATTATTTTCTTCTAAATCTACACTTTTCGTGAAATACAAATCTCTATGTGTTGCTAATGTCTAATACCCCGAACCCTAAACTTCGTGAGTGTTTGACTCTGGCCATAGCCAATTTGGATAATATGGCTTTAAGCTGATCATGGTTAATTTGGATAAAATGGCTTGACGTTTGCTATGGCTGATTTGGAGATAATGGCTTGATGCTGGTCATGACTAATTTGGATTTAATTGCTTAAAGCCGACCATGGGCATTAAGATAACTTTCTGCCGTCGTAAGAACTGGATGACTTTGGCACGATACTTGATAGTGCGCACACCTGTATGTCAACCTACGGTCAAGTGTTATATATTTTGTCCTTGAAAATCTCATATTTCAACTTATCTCTTGTTTCAGTGCAATATGACCAACTCACCGACAGTTTCTGTCCTAGTTGTTATCGTGTATGGTGGGTCTGCCGGGAGGAAACAAAGTGTTAAATCAGGTTTTGGGAATTTAGGCAATCTCTAACGTACGAGTTCAAAATAATATGGTCCAAATGGGTTCGTATTTAAACATTCATAGGGGACTATATTTGTTAATGAGTCAATTATTGAACATAAATTCCCTATCAATAAATATCGTTTAGATAAAATTAAGCTTAATGTCTGAAACAAATATAATCGGTCGATGTTTTAATTTTGCAAAGAGATCAAAAGTACCAACATTAAAAACATTACAAGAGAGACAACAAAAACAAAACTATTTATAAGATTGTAATCAGGCCAGTTGTAAAGTATGCAAGTAAAACTTGGACCCTAAAAAAAACAGGCAGAAAAACTTTTAAACAAATTGGGAGAGAAAAGTTCGCAGGAAAATATATAGACAAAAGAACGGATGAATATGGATGGAGAGTACAAAACAACTAGGAACTGTACAGTCTATAGCACGATCCCACTTGGTAGCAAAAATAAAAAAAGGCAGGCTACGCTGTGTAGCACACTTAGTGAGAATCTCAAATGACAGAGGAGTGAAGAGGGTGCATCACCGAAACCCCAGTGGAAAACGGGTTCAAAGGCAGACGCAGGCTTAGATGGATGGATGATGTGGAAAAATATCTGCAACAACTAAGAATCCAAGCATGGAAAAGAAAAGCATTGGTCAGGTCTGAGTGGAAGGAAGTAGTGAGGATGGTCAAAGCCCTACATGGACGGTAGCGCCACACTGATAAGTGGAAAGAGATAAAATGCACATCGCAATCATCCCTGCTGTGGAAACTATTTATCTTCTTATAACGAAACACAGTTTTAATTGTTTTGTTCAAGTATGTGGATTGTTTGGTCACTTTACAAGAGATACATCTTAATAAAATATATTTAGAACATACCGCACAGACTTAGTCTGCTCTGAAGTTCTAATTTTTATTCTCACTTTACCTCCAACCGCAAAAAACAAATAATAGATATTTGAAAATTCACTCAATTCATTTTCAGTTCAAATAAACTTCTATTACCCAAAAATGCATCTTGTACTTTTGGGACACACGTGACAAGCCAAATCAAATGACTTAGGAACTAGCAACTATCCCAGTTGTACATCGAAACAAAAAAAGTATTAAAAAAAAAAAAAACTAGATTATTGAAGCCACAAGAATATAGGAGATAAAACTAAAACAAAGAATTCCGTAATTAGAAAGATTTAAAATAAACAGACATGGATTACTTGCCTGTGGGTGTGCCTGCTACAGCCACGGTGCTAGTGATAACTTTTTAAAAGAAATGCTTTGTATTAAAACCTTTTCAATAGACAATTTAATGATATTTTAAATCTACCGCGCTTTCTTAATTCGGACAGAAACACAACAACAACACTACAGCTCAGCTGTATTAACCTTTGACCTGTGTCCACTGCCGCACCTGTGTATCCCATCACGCACATATTTAATTAACATCCTATTGAAGTTTATGTCCAACATTTAACCCTGTCTTCCTGTCTGTCCACTGTGGTGCATGTTTGTTGACAAACAACGCCATCTTCTGCCACGCAGCTCTGTGGCTCAGCCATCTGAGCCAGATAACAATCACCAGAATTTCTAATAAGTAAAAAAAAATGTTACAAATCGGGAAGATGTCAATAATATCAACACCTTGAATTAACGCAGCGTCAATGCTATCAACACCTTGAAATAACGAAGCGTCAATAAGGTCAACATCTTGAAATAACGCAGCGTCAATAATATCAACCCCTTGAAATAACGCAAAGTCAATCATATCAAAACCTTGAAATAAGGCATTGTCAATAATGTCAACATCTGGAAATAACGCAGGGTCAATAATATCAACACCTTGAAATAGAAAAAAAAAATCCGTTCAATACAAATGATATAGGAGAGGGAAAGAAAGCTTTGATTGTTAGCATCTAAGCGTCAATTCGTTGCCAAATACCAACACAATTCGGCCTAAATCTGAATCTAATTTTACTCCATAATTATGCCTTTAAAAAACAACAACCAATAATCTAACTTACCTGGCATCTCATACACATTGTCTCGCTTAGGCAGTATAACATCTGTAGGGAAAATGAGTAAATAGTTTCACAGCAAGATTCATTCAGTTTATTTTCATGACACAATTATTCCAGCCCTTTTGTTTCGAGTATGATATTTTAGAGCAGTGGTTCCAAACCTTCTTAATGCCGCGACCCTTTAATACACTTCCTGTCTTTGCGGTAACCCCATAAACCATAAAAATATTGTCTTTGTTACTTCGTAAATATGTGTTTTCCGGTGCTCAAAGGTGACCCCTTTGTAAGCGTCTTGACCCACAGGGTGAGAACCGCTGTTTTATAGGGAAGGTACGATTTAAGTTTGCAGTGTATGATCATAATATAGCGATACCACCAGTCCGACGCAACGTAACCAACATATACGTATTTGAATTTGGTATGGAATTTTTTGTATAACAAATTATAGTATCGATGCTATTCATCAGTATTATTATTAGCATCAACAAATCACGGAATAATATGCCTGCATTCGCAATTGTGTTCGTAAGCGAAAACAAGAGCCATAGGCTTGGAACGGGATGTCGAAACAGGAAATTTTTTTTGCGTCGATCACTGGATTTTTTTAAAAAATTAAAAAAGATGCAAGTTTAATGAAGACCTTTATTTACTGAGACGTTATGTTTGGTCAATGACAGTGTTTCTCAAACCTTCTAATTCCACGACACTTTAATACAAATCCTCCTGTTGTTAATAACCCCCCCCCCCATAGCACCATTTTCATTGCTACTTCCTAATTATTTGTTTTCCGATACCCTTAGGCAACCCTAATGAAGACCTTTATTTACTGAGACGTTATGTTTGGTCAATGACAGTGTTTCTCAAACCTTCTAATTCCACGACACTTTAATACAAATCCTCCTGTTGTTAATAACCCCCCCCCCCATAGCACTATTTTCATTGCTACTTCATAATTATGTGTTTTCCGATGACCTTAGGCAACCCCCGTGTAAGGGTCGTTCAATCCCCAAAGGAGTCACGACCTACAGGTCGAAAACCGCTGGTCTAGGATTAAGGATTTAAAAGATGGCTACAGTGTACTCACTCACTTCCTTGATTGGTTCAGCTGGGGCTAAAAATATAATAAAAATTATCTTGACTAAATAACGAAATAATTATTTTTTTTCCTTTCTGAATGCAATTTAAAAATAACAAAAAAATAATGGAACACATTTGAAGACAGTTACTATTTTGTTCTATAATGAAAAGTAGAACAAGGTATGTTTAAGCTTGAATCAACAGACTGGACAATAAGATTTGAACGCTTCAGCCAAGAGCCTTTTTACATATACATTTAAACCAAAGAGAAGGCTACAAGAGACCTCAATAATGGCAGACGCCTACAAAACTTGCAGCACCAGGGACCTCGGAAAGCGGCAGAAGCCTACAAAAGACACGTGATAATTCGTCAACTATGTTCCAAAATGAAATTACCACTTATAGACAAAGTCGTTTCTTTAAAACCTTCATTTGCATTTTTGAATGCATTTATCATTTATTAAGAAGCTTAATGGATAAATTTCCGACAAAAAATGCGTTTCAAATCTTCTTAATTTTCACTTTTCAAAAACACATTTAATTTTTAATGCGTCATCAAAATGTATCACACTTACAAATGCTCATAGCAACACCAACAGTTTAATACCCAGAGCAAAACACGCACCAATTGAATTAACTCCCAACCCCACCCCCTTTTTTTTTTTTTGAAAAACAGGGGGTAGGGGCCAGACTAAAATGTTGAAAGAATGTGTTGTCATCGGCAACGAGTCAATGTAGCAAGTTTCAGCTCGATAAAATGACGGGTAGTGAGTAATGTCACATTCATAAAATTTTGCCAGAAACTCAAGAACAACAGCGAAGTTAATATAAATGATTTTTTTTTTTTAGAGAAAGAAAAAAAAACCAGGACCATTGGCGATTTAAAATGTATTGCCCCTAAATCTGTTTGCAGGTAATCCGTAGAGCTGGACCAGCTTTGAGTGTTTCAGCAGTTAACCAGGAACAAACTAGTAGTTTCTAATCTTCCATAGCCCGTCCATTTAAGTCTAGGCTAGAAAGAGTACACAGAGCAAAGAAGGACAGCAACTATTTAGAATACATTAAATGGTATCCAGTTCTTACCTTTCTTAAAGCATAATTGGTTCTTTTTATCTATTATAAAGAGAAAAAAATTAGTTATTTTAAAAATACATAATCGTTTGAATCCGCGATAATGTTACACATCAAACAGCAACACTTATTTGAAAGATGTGCGTTAAATAAAATCCATGGGAGAATCGGAAAGTAAGACTTTTAAAGAACAGAAGCCCTCTAGCACTGAAGAAGTTAAGCCAACAGAGCTCACAATGTTCACTTACAGCAGAAGAACAGGGCACCAAGGCACGTGACGATGAAAGCCACAGGTAAAAGCGCCACCAAGTAGAGTGAGACGTTAGCTGGGAGAGGGGGGGGGAAGAAAGAAATATTTGATCAGTCAATTCATCATGCCTCGTCTATTAATAAAAACATTTTATCAGCCAAATTAGTATCTTTTCTAAAGCTACAAACCTTTTATTAGTCACTTTAGTGTGTGTCGCATATTGATCCCTACACTTTAACAGTCACTTTAGTATGTTGCGCTATAGTTTGATATATTCTAAAAGTCACCTCAAAACATGGGTGACCGCAGAAAACTTTCTAGGGGGGGGGGGGGCAAAAGATCGATTAACTTCAAAAGGGGGGGGGGGGAAAAATTACTAGTAATGTTTTAATGTAGTTTTTATTTTCCTCAAAACATGGGTGACCGCAGAAAACTTTCTAGGGGGGGGGGGCAAAAGATCGATTAACTTCAAAAGGGGGGGGGGCAAAAAATTACTAGTAATGTTTTAATGTAGTTTTAATTTACCGTAGCGTATTTGTATGGTGAACGAACGGACAGGACATCAGCTTAGTTACTTTCTCTTTATTTTCTCTTTACTTTGATACATTTTTTGTCTATTTTTGTCTAATTTTTTTTAATCCAATCGATCCAAGGGGGGGGGGCAAGTGCCCCCATCTGCGGGCGCCCATGCCTCAAAATGGTGCGCTTAAGTTTCACACATTCTAACAAACCCTTAAGACTGTCACGACTATGGAAATATACATTTTAACCTAAAGAAAGTAGACAGAAAGTACAAGACATTGTTTGATAGAAATGATAAAATATTGATAGAAGAATTTTGGAAGGAGACTTGTTGGCGAAAAAAAAAATGAATGATGCAGTCAGGGAGAAAGAGAGAACGAGAGAAAGTTAACAAGAAAAAAATGAGAGAGAGAGACAGTGAGAGAGAGAGAGACAGTGAGAGAGAGAGAGAGAGAGAGAGAGAGACCTAATATAAGGTAAGTTAAGATTGTTTCATTGAAAGGACATTTTTAAAAACAATTATGATGCACAATTTTATCTGCAGCAACATAATATATAATCTGAGACTAACATTTCAAACAACTAAAATGTAGAACAAGTGATCTAACGTGTTTTTAACGCCGTCACATGCCATAGAACTTCACTCAGTGCCATCACTGACTTTAAGAATGATTATTTAGAATTCAGATTATGTAACAGCTGGGGGGGGGAGCAAGCGGATAAATTCTGATCTAAAGAAAACAAAGAACAACACAGAAAGAGAAGATATTCGGACAGAGAGAGAGAGAGAGAGAGAGAGAGAGAGCAGACAGAGACAGGCAGCGATAGTAGAGCTAGCAAGTCAGAAAGAGAAGAAGAAAAATAAAGAGTGAGAGAAGTGAGATAGAGAAAAGAGAGAGAGAGAGAGGGAGAAAAGAGAAAGAGGAATGAGATAATAAAGAAAGAAGAGAGAAAAAACATAAAAAGAAAAGGGTTTGAAAGACAAGAAAAAGAAAGGGGGAGAAGAAGAAATGGAGAGAACAAGAAAATGAGAGAAGAAGAAAGGGAGACAAGAAACAGAGAAGAGAGATAGATAAGAGATAGATAGAGAGAGAGAGAGAGAGATCGCAATAGCTAGAGCTAGAGAGAGAGAGAGAGATAGAGATAGATAGAAAAGACAGACGAAAGAAAATAGGAGCATAACATGGATGGTTTGTAAAGTTTTCCATACACACATGTTAGAACTATTTTCCCAGTTTGGGACAACTAAAGAACTCACCCAAAGAACCAATTCGTAAATATCTTCAGTACTTACAGGAACTTTTTTTGGTAGTTTGATCATCGTCATCATCTCTACCGGGACGTGATGTAACTTGGTAGCACAAGGATGTTGATGTTATCAATGGCATGGATAGGACGGGTTGTAAATTGTGACAATATGTAATCAATTACACGGACAGCACTCGTTTTGATTGTGTCAATATGTAATCAATTACACGGACAGTACTCGTTTTGACTGTTTCAATATGTAATCAATTACATGGACACTGTATGTTTTGATTGTGTCAATATGTGATTACTTACACGGACAGTACTGTTTTCATTGTGACGATATGTAATCAATAAGATGGACAGTGCGGGTTATAATTGTGACAATAAGTAATCAATTGCATTAACAGTGCGGGTTATGATTGGGACAATATGTAATCAATTACATAGACAGTGCGGGTTATGATTGTGACAATATGTAATCAATTACATAGACAGTGCGGGTTATGATTGTGACAATATGTAATCAATTACATAGATAGTGCGGGTTATGATTGTGACAATATGTAATGAATTACATAGACAGTGCGGGTTATGATTGTGACAATATGTAATGAATTACATAGACAGTGCGGGTTATGATTGTGACAATATGTAATGAATTACATAGACAGTGCGGGTTATGATTGTGACAATATGTAATGAATTACATAGACAGTGCGGGTTATGATTGTGACAATATGTAATGAATTACATAGACAGTGCGGGTTATGATTGTGACAATATGTAATCAATTACATAGACAGTGCGGGTTATGATTGAGACAATATGTAATCAATTAGATAGACAGTGCGGGTTATGAATGTGACAATATGTAATCAATTACATAGACAGTGCGGGTTATGATTGTGATAATATGTAATGAAATACATAGACAGTGCGGGTTATGATTGTGACAATATGTAATGAATTACATAGACAGTGCGGGTTATGATTGTGACAATATGTAATGAATTACATAGACAGTGCGGGTTATGATTATGACAATATGTAATGAATTACATAGACAGTGCGGGTTATGATTGTGACAATATGTAATGAATTACATAGACAGTGCGGGTTATGATTGTGACAATATGTAATGAATTACATAGACAGTGCGGGTTATGATTGTGACAATATGTAATGAATTACATAGACAGTGCGGGTTATGATTGTGACAATATGTAATCAATTACATAGACAGTGCGGGTTATGATTGGGACAATATGTAATCAGTAAAAGGTATTTAACTTACCATCTGGAGACTCTTCTTCGTCGTCTTCGTATTCTTCCTCTGAAAGAAATGTTCAATGTTAGCTCTGAGTTTTGTATGAACTTATGGTCACTGCTTGCTTTGAAGTTTGTAGGAAGTTTCTCTCTCGCGCGCCCTGTCTCTTCCTCTCTTTTGCCCCCTACTTCTCCCAATATATATATATCTTTTACTCTATCTGTCTCTATGTTACTCTACACCTCTCTCATTATTTCCTTCTTTATCTATCTGATTCTCTTTCTCACTCACTCACCCCCCCCCCCTTTTTTTCTTCCCCATTTGGTCTCATTTTCTCATTTCCATCGTATTTTATGTCCTGCTATCATTAATCGCTCTCTCATAATTTACTCTCATAATTTATGTTCTCTCATAATTTACACTATCATAATTTTCTTTCTCTTATAATTTACTACCTCTCCTAATTTACTATATGTGATAATTGACTTTCTCTCATAATTTACTCTTTCTAAAATTTACTCTCCCTCATAATTTACTCAATCTCTAATCACCTACTCTCCCATAATTTAATTTCTCTCATAATTTACTATTTTTGTCTCATAGTTATCTCTCTCATTATTTACTCTCTATCTCTTAATTTAATCTCACCTCGTCATAATGTACGCTCTCTCTCTCTCTCATAATTTACTTTCTCTCATAATTTTCCCTCACTTTCTTATAATTTACTCTCCCTCTGTCGTAATTTACTCTTTCTCTCATAATTTACTCTCTCTCATTCGGGATCCCAACCAAAGCTCCGTTAGCTTCCCAAGCACCCAAAAGCCTGTCTTTATCTACTGAAGCTACTGATCTGTTCACAATAATATTAATGACATTCTCTTCCCCCCCTCCCCCCCCCCCGTTCGTCTCCATCTCATTGCATAATAAGTGATGAACGTTGCCTTACCTTCGGCCTGTGTTGTAGTGTGCTTTTCTAGAGATGAAGAAAAAAATTACATTAAGAGATGGCGTCAGCGGGCCAGCGAGTTTGCGCTCTTTATGCCCTCCCCAAAACACCCCTCCCCAAAACATCCCTCCCCAACCCGGCATCGGGCCACGGAGCGGCACGTCGGGTATTTCTCTTTGTCAGGTTAGCCCCACCCGAGTCTGCTCGACCAGGTTCTGCTGGAGGCCGCCCCAACCCAAAGACACCCGGTCGGTCCGACACTGTGTATCCACACAGTGCACACGATCGACTTTCTAAGGAGTCGTGATGGAAAAATGTGCGTCCTAAAATCTTCCCCCACCCGTGCCGGGGAAGCTGTGGACGCCCTATAAGAGGGTTTCTACAGTGAATTTCCACGACGCAACTAATTTGCGAAGTAGCTGGGACGAAACGGTTGCCTTGGTGCAGCAGCTTCTCAGGGCTGCGAAGCAATAATCATTGGCCAGAGGTTACCAACCTTCGCCTCTCGCCTCATATCCATTAACGGCAACTTGTCATCATTATATATACCCTGTCTTTGCCTTTTCTTGAAGTTTGGAAGCATCACAACTGGCAGCCCTATGGGGGATGTTTTATGTACGGCAGGTACCGAGCACGTCCCTTGTCTGCCCACGCAGGATGGGCCCAGTAGTTGGGTTCCTCGGGTAAGGTCGATGAAGACAATACAAAGAGCCGTTTACATTGAAAAGTGCTTGACGAGTAAATATAAGCAATAACTGTCTCTAAGGCTACTGGAGTAGACTCTGACCGAAACGCCCACATCAGACAACTCCCGGAAGGGTATTACTTGAAATACAAAGTAATTACGGGAAAAAAATCCCGTTGACCCAAGTGACCTTTTAAAATGACCTTGGTCCAGCATGTGCCATACAGGGGATATACGCTGGTAGTGGAACAGCTGATTCTCCATAAGAGACTTGAATGAAAGTAATTAAATTAAAAACATATGGATCGCTACACCAATACATGTTAATTGGTTTAACATTTAGATTTTAATAAACGTTTCAACACAGAGTAGGTCGTAGTTCCTGTTATCTTCAGTAGGATTTGCTCCTTAACTCTTCATTATCTACCATTTCGACCTTGACCTCCTTATCATTAAAAATCGCGACCATCGAGTTAGCGCTTACTTGCTGAAAGTGGCGAGATGGTCACCTTCCCTGAAACAAATGTTTGGAAACGACATTGGTAGATGAAATTTATTTATTCACTAGACGAGGTTAAAGATGTATTAATTTACAATTTTTTTTTTTTTAAATGTGTTAGTTGCACACATGGAAATACAGTTGAATAATACTGATTGAGCTAAAGCGGTTTAAGATAAACATGTAGACAAACTCATGCAATTTTGATAAAGATGCTAATCTATTTATATAGACCACTGATAATTAATTGTCTAAATTTCTTTAGTACAGAGTCCATCCACAACCTTTCACACTTTGTTGACCAATTAACCATAGACAGAAACGCTTAGGTTTTCGAGCCAAATCTACTCCCCTTTTTACACCGGCTATCAGATGTTTGTTTGTCTGTTTGTTTGTTTGTTGTGTTTTTAATGCAGCCTCCCTTTCTCTTGTAGACATTTGATCTGGTTTAAGTCTAAGCGTAAACACTACCATCAATGAACACTTACTTTTAACTCTCATCGTTTTAAGCGTTGTCTCACCTGTTGATGGACACAATTATTATTTTTAAAGGACTGCCCCTATCACTCTCTCTCTTCCACTTTTATCTATCTCCGTCTCTTCTTATTCTCCTCATCTCTGCCACCTTCTCTTTCGTCCTCCCTCTTTTCTCTATCCCCGTCTCTTCTCTCTTCCTCTCACATTCAGTCATGACGTAACGTGCCACTTCGTCCACTCTCCCCGTCTAAGACGATTATCTTTCGCAAGTTCACTACATGTTTGTTACTGTGGTTCTGTTGATTTTATACACATGTCTCTCGTAGTTCGATTGATACAAAAATAGATTGCCATCATCAACCGTCAGGGACAGCCATGTTTTTTCTAAACATAATTCCACCTTAACGGTGTGTGCCAGGTCTTTGGCATTTAGGAAATAAAAACGTTGAGTCCATTTCTGTGTTTATTTTTAAAAAGTAAAAAAAAAAATAATTTAAGAAATGGATGCTAATGTTTTTGGGAAGTAATATGTCACCACAATCAAAATAGCGTTATTCTCTGTTATTCCGCATTCAGTCTCATGTGGTCCGGCTCATACACATACAAACACTATTTTGTGTACACACACTGATATGTGTACAAACACTGGTACGTGTACAAACACTGACATGTGCTCAAACACTGATATATGCACAAAAACTGAAATATATAATATATATATACAAACATTGATATATTTATAAACGCTGCTACGTGTACAAACACTGCTATATGTGTACAAATAATTATATGTGTACACCGAATGGTCTCTATCGTTCAGGCCCAGGGAAGGCCGCAGTGCATACCTGAATCAACACGGTTGACTGTGGATAAGAAGAAATACATTTTTTTTTGATGAACCTATTCATTTTAAAAAGAGTTGAAATGTTTCTTGGATTTTAAAGCAAAAACGTTTTACTAGTATAAGACGAAGCTAAAGGATGTAGTAAGCTTTCAACTCTGACCTTTCCACGCCCATCTTCAACAACGATATTTAAAAAACGATGGCCGACACCACATAATTGATAATTTTTAAGTTTATCAAGCGTGTCTTAATTTCGCTAATATTTTTCAATGCTACATTTTAGTTTTAGTTTTATGTCTTTGTATTGAGACATGAAAGATGGTGTTTTTTTTTGTTTTTTTTTCTTTAATTAGTCTCTTGATAGAAAAACTCTATGCTTTAAAAAAAAAAACAACCTAATTAAGACTAGCAATCAATAATTTAGTGTATCTTTACGTCAGAATAAACCTAACTAAAGTTTAGCTGTAAACCTGTTAGTTGTTTGTGATACTCACCACTACAGACACAGGAAAACTTCGAATTGCACTCGTCATCCACTTCTAATTGAATGCTGAAATTTTGGGCAGGTATTTTGATATTTCTTCTCATACACTCTGTTCTCCTCCGATGAGTAGACGACAGTTTTGTGTTATTTTTATTGAATGTGTAGCCATCGATCGTCAAGTGCATGGTCGGGTTAACACGGCGAATGGCACAGAGCCGAAACGAGATGATTGTCGCAGTGAACAATAGCAGCTGACAGGGTCGTGTCGTTAAGTTGATGGGTTGAGAGTTGATCGACAAGGAGTGACCTCCTCCTGGAAATACAATTCGTCTCCGAAGAATTAAACTTCTGACTTAATATTTTTTCTTCTTCAATCAACAGTAAGTAAGGAAATAATTAGTCTCGGTTTCTTTGATGTCAATATTTGCATCAAAATCTGGCCAAGTGCGCTAACAGACATGCAAAATCGTTTGTTATACAAGTACTGAGTCCGTTTAACGTCCGAAAACGTAATTTCATTTTACACCCACTTTTACACCGCAGATTAATTTCAATAACTGTGTCAGAAAAGGAAGAAACAAATATTACGCACGAAACGCGGTATTTTTTTAAAAGAATCTCATTTAGTGCTCTTAGCTTGATAACTTAGTGATAATCCAAAAATTGTTGTTGTTTTTTTTTTTTTGGTTGTGTGTGGGGGGGGGGGCGTGGTGCTTACTTACCATGGCAATTGTTTTTTCCAAGGGTGAATTTGAAGATAGACATTATGATCAAATATATCAGGCGCGTCTTCATCCTTCCAAGATACCTTGTAAAAAAAGCAAAGAATCAAAAATTTTTTTTGTTTTTTTTTTTTTGGTTGTGTGTGGGGGGGGGGGCGTGATGCTTACTTACCATGGCAATTGTTTCTTCCAAGAGTGAATTTGAAGATAGACATTATGATCAAATATATCAGGCGCGTCTTCATCCTTCCAAGATACCTTGTAAACAAAGCAAAGAAGTATGAGAGAAATGCATTAGCACAAACTAGAAGAATAGCAATTGTCACATAACTGGGACAGGGTTCCAAAAACACAAGCAACAAAGAATTGTTGCAGAACTGGATGTGTTAGGGTACTACACAATCATGCATAACAGCATTGTTCCATTACTGAGCAAGCCCCCCCCCCCCTGGTGTTGTTATCTCGCATCAAATCGTGTGACAAGTTTCTTAATGCTGCTGAGATCCGACAGAACATGAGCCGTCATAAGCAGCGCAACAGTTATTGAGCAGCAAGATGACTGGAATGACAGCGTACGGCACCTCTACCAGGCAATAATCGCTGATCAACGTTTCCTTGACCTTATCCAGACTTATTAATTGGACTATACTTGCAAACGCCTTAAAATTATACCAAAAACTTGTCAATCAAACAATTTTTTAAAGTTACCATCCTTTACAGAAGTGTCTAAATTATCGTAAAATTTAAAACAAAAACAAAAAAAATTATTTTAACAAAATTTGATGGTCGTTAGGGTTTGTTATTCAATTGGAGTTGCTTTAGTCTTCGGGTCCGCGCAAGTATTCTGATTATGTCGGAGGTGTTCATTGTGTCATAGTTGTTCATTCTGTCCGAGTTGCTCATTCTGTCAGAGTAGTTCAATCTGACAGTGTAGTTCATCTTGTCAGAGTTGTTAATTCTGTCGGAATAGTTCATTCTGTCAAAATAGTTCCTTATGTCAGGATCGTTCATTTTGACAGATTATTTCAAAACACAATGAAAACAATTCTTTAATGAAAACCACAAACTTAAACATAATTTAATTTTTTGAAGAGGGCTCATTCAGATATTTATCTATGAACTTTTTTTTCTTTTCTTAAAAAACTAATGAAAACTGCAGTATACTTAAGAATCAAAGCCGAGGGTTCCTTGCTAAAACAACATAGTGGGTGGCCAAGTCTTCTGTTGTCCGTTACTGCTTTCTTGCCGTTACGTCCGTTATTCGAAGATTTAGAGAGAACGCATCTCAATCCACTAAAACAGAAGTACACGTAATTCATTAAATTTACTTTAAACATACGCATTAAGTTCAATTTGTGGAAGCGAATCAAATATGAAAGTTTTCATGCGTTCTATTTTTTACTTTGAAAAATATTAGTTTTTAAAAAAAAATTCTCGAAGGACTTTATTCGACTTAGAAATTTGGACCCAAAAAAAAAAAAAAAAAGGAAAAGATGAATGATGTATAGATTAACTGAAGATTTATGTTAAATATGAAAGTTTTCAAGCGTTATATTTTTTACTTTGAAAAATATTAGTTTTTAAAAAAAAATTCTCGAAGGAATTTATTCGACTTAGAAATTTGGACCCAAAAAAAAAAAAAAAAAGGAAAAGATGAATGATGTATAGATTAACTGAAGATTTATGTTGATGACGTAACAGCCAGACTATGCTTTAAAAAACAAGTAAATACGAAGCTGTAAACTATTTTCGGTGAAATTAAAACAAAAAATTCATAAATGAATAGATCAGAAAGAAACAGTCTTGGAAATGTTACCTTGGGTTCAAACGAAATGACTAGTGTTCCAGCTTCCACAATAAATAATATAGACAAACTTTCTAATAGCGATAATGCACGTTTTTTTATAAGTTAGAGGCTATCGGTTTCCTCGGCTTGCAAGTCAGCCAAAGGAGAAAAGTAACAGTTTCTACTGGGAGTCGCTAGACATATTTTAAAGAAATTATTTTGTTTTCCATTAATCTAAATTATACGATCAAAAAACGATGTGTTGTATCAATATCCGAGACAGGATTTAAAAGTCACTTGCTAAACGTGTCAAAAATCCAGAAATTTCTGCAGATGAAAATATTAAATTTTATATGAATAGTTAAGAAAGAACACCTGAATAGAACTCAAAAAGCTTCCTTCAAAAGAAACAAAATGTCAGGTGAAAATATGAATTATTATGTAGGATTTCAGACAGTGCCTATAGTAGTGCCTACAGTTTACTGTCCACACAATATCTGCTGCATTCAACATTGATATTTTCATGTACTGTACAAGGTTCTCATCTAATTTTTTCTTCTTATTATTTTTTGTAGCTATCTTCAATACATATGCTTGGTAAAACTGCTAAAAAAACTAATTTAATGTTTTTATGCCAACAAAACACTTACTTGGTCATTAATTTGGTTTAATTATCATATAATTTTGTAGCTTAAACGAACCAAGGCTCATGAAACCATCTTCATGCCAAACTTCCTCAAATATAAATACATTAAGATTTCTATAGCGGAAGTAGCAGCATTTTGACGGTGCAACAATTTTTTTTCCACCAATTTAAAAGTCCCTGTCTTCATATTGTACGCGCAAAATGAAATATCTCAAAGTGATTTGACTCATGTTAATTTAAACGCTCTTCTTACTAGACTACACTTCAACTGAACTCATTTACCAGCCAGTCCCTCAAAAACTTTATGTTGAGCCCACCATTCAGGTGTAAGACGAAAGTCTAAAAGTGTTAAACAGCTTTTATTACCTATGCAGCATACTATCCTAAAGCGAAACCATCGATTACAAGGTTAACCTTAGTGTTGTAAGAGCCAATGCAAGCTGTGAAATAGTGTCTTACTAATGTGTGGAACCGTGGATGTAACAACACTCAAACTAAAATGAAATTATGCGTGGTGGTAGTGCTCCCAACGATTCTCTGTGACTGTAAAACTTCGATGGTCTAGCTACACCATGCAAGGTAAAAATTTTACATCAAGACGCCTCAGAAAAAAAATTCCACATCAATTGGCCGTCAAGTGTCCTAGACACTTAGGCACTCGAACAGAGAAGTCTCCCCAAAAATGGGAGCGGGGCATAGTAGGGAAAATTCAGACGACCGATTGTTTACAATAATACTTTAAGGGGAGTTCCAGCACAGACCACATCACAACCGATCTTAAAATACTTCATTAGCTCCCTATGAGTGAGCGCATTGATTACAAAATTCTGTCACTGGCGCACAGCTGTATAGAAGGCTGCATCGGATTCTCTTAAAAAAACTAATTTTTAAACACGTATATTTAAAGTACCTGCGCTCTTCAAAACAGTCCTTAATGAGAGTTCCCAGCGTGGACGGACACAGAAAGAGTGCGCTCTTTTGAAGCAATAACGCCTAAATTATGCAATAGTTTAATTCAACTTTTGAGTGACATTAAAAATCATAACAAAATCATTTAAGAAAAAGTTAAAGACTTTTTCCTGAAATAGATTGTATGCCATCAGAAAGAGTTGAGCATGCTAAAATAGCATGGAGACAAGCACTATACAAGTATTCAGACATCTTCATCAAAGATGGCATTTTGCTTGTGGGCAGAAGGAACTCTTTAAAGACCTTGTAATTAATACATAACTATTTATTGGTAAGTACCACCAACACACACACATAAACAACAACAACCAAGCAAACAAGCTACTAATGAACTTTTGTACGAAAAAGCCTCAGAAAATAACCTGAACATAAACTTACAGGACATTGTGCTAGACACTTATTTACTCGCACAGGAATGTGTTTCCCAACATCTTCACCCTGTTAATGTAATTCAAGCTTCGCTTGGGGCGAAATGTTTTAATTGGGTGAGTCTTTTTGGTTGTCTATGAAGCCTTTCTTCTGCCCACCAGCAAAGAGCCTGCCATGCTCGTTTTTGCCATAAAATCTTAATTTATTAACTTTACAGAGTTAACCCGGGCTCAACCACGAAATAGAATTATATCACAACAGGACACACTAAAATGATAATTCCTGGTCTGAATTGATTTTTGTTTTAGCTTAGATTTTTCCTATCAATTTTATTTAACGCTGATCGTGGAGATACCCCATCTATCCCTTGCAGGTATTGCACAAGAGAATTTCTTGCCCGAATCGGTCAAGTTGATAATTAGCTCTCTTATGATCATGAACATGGACATAGTTGATTCCAACGTGCGAACTATTCCCACATGTTTGAAAGATAATTTGGCTATATTAACCAAAGTCATTGAAACATTTTTTCCTTTGATAATTTTACACCAAATTCATTTCATCATATTTCTAAAAATCAAAGGATCATGGTTTACTGTGACCATCCATTTATACTAAACTATATCTTTCGTCCATACTGTCAATACATATATTTAACAAAATTAATAAATAAATATATAAATATATAAATATATATATATATA